>SKCR01010088.1:0-109665 GCA_019454045.1 Zanthoxylum bungeanum
ATGCTTAGTCTAAAACTTTAGGAGTGAGGTGTGAAGTTTTGAGAGAAATAGAACTTTTGGAGGCAATTAAAAAAAATAATCCCAGTAAGAGAGAAAAAAAAATGAGAAAAATCCTACGAGTTTCTTTAAATTTTCTCTTTCGGACTTGTAATCCAACAACTATCTGATTTTCAGAAGTGTTTTTTGAGCCAACTACACCTAAGGTATGACATGAGGGCTCCCTAATCTCTATTTTCATCGTATTTTTCACCTTTTTTCCAAGTCTTACACAATATCTCATGCCGGACTTGATATAGGTTCGGTCGGACATGAATTAATTTATAAAAATGTCCAGTCAAATATAAAATGTCCAGCCATGCTTTTCTGATGCCGGGCCGGAAAAATATACACCTATTCTTCGATTATCCTTATGAAAATGTGACGTTGTCATTATTTTAATTGTTTTATTACTACTATTTCTATTTTACAGTCGTTTTATTATTTCCATGTTACACTACTCCGTTATTACTATTGCTATGCATGATTCTATATTTTTATGTTTCTGATTTACATAGCATATTCGACCAGATTGGATATAAGTCTGGCCGAACATTAATGGCATGGCTTCGAATAAGCAAGGCCAATAAGATACATACTCTATTATGTTTAATTAGTGTTTTTCTATTGCTTTCACAATTTCAGGAAGTTTATGACTATCAATATTGCTATTTTATCATTTTTTTTTTCAATAATGATTACACCCGTGTATGCTTTAAATTGTTATTGCATGATGTTGCGATCCAAGATATGTTTATACCTCTTTCAAATTTGAGTATTATATTTGCATCAGTAAGGGACTATTTCTAACCCAAACAGGTTTAAGGTCGACCGTTGCGAGTTATAGTGCGGTCTTAAATCATTCACATTGTTTCATACTATGTGGCGACTCCATCATTCTCCGGGTAGTCCCCTCTGGGCTATCCGTACTCTCTACGGACTGCTAACCCAATAATATCGTGGTTGCCAACATTATAGGCATAGCGATAAACTCAATTTCGCTGCTACAGAAAGACTCCAAGAAACCCCGCGAAATGTAAAACTGCAAGACAAAAAATAGCTCGTGATGAATGTCTGTATTACAAGATGTTTAGACACTAAAAGCGAGATTGCCCAAATTTGAAAGGAAAAATATGACCTTCAAGTACGCTTTCTATTTTTCTATTATTGACATCTCTTTAGCCTTATATGAAAATAGTTGTTGGGTGTTTGACACGACAGTCACACTCATATTTGCAACTCCGTGCAGGTCATTAGGGTTAAAATAAGGCTTAATAAAGGGGAGATCCAGTTTATAGTCAAGACTTTGATGACGATGTCATAAGAATAATTATTTTAGATCTCTTTAATGGATATAAAATGGTTTTACATGACTGTTATTTTATACTCTCTCTAATTAGGCATATTATCTCGTTACCTATATTAGATAAAGATGGATATAATATAAATATTAAAGATGGTACTTTATATATGTATAATAAAGACAACTATTTTTATATATGTATAATAAAGACAACTATTTGATATGTGAATGTTCTTTATTTAACGGTCATCATGTTTTGGAAATAAATTTAGTATCTTTAATAAATAGGAAAATAAAAGAAAATATCTGAATTAAATAATACTGAATTATGACATATGAGATTGAGACACATAGGTGTTAAATGTCTATTGAAATTGTTAGGATGTTTTGACTGAAGATCTTATCTTAGATCCTTATCTGATTGTGAGTTATATATCTAAGGAAAAATGACAAAGGCGTCATTCATCGGTGTGGGACACCGTGCTAATGGGCATTTCTTAGAGCTAGTACACAGTGATGTGTGTGATCTATTAAATCATGCCGCTCATGACGTTTCTACATATTTTACGACTTTCACGGATGATAAGTCACGATTTGGTTATAACTCTTTGATGAGACATAAATCTAAAACATTTGAAAAGTTTAAAATATCCTGAAATAAAATTGAAAAAAACTAGGAAATTCATCAAATGCCTTCGATCAGGTCGATGTGGTGAATACATGAGCGAATAATTCAGATGTTATTTAAGAGAGAATGAGATTCTCGCTCAATATAGTCCACCAGGAAATCCTCAACACAATAGTTTGACTGAACGAAGAAATCATACTATATTGGATATGGTGCGATCTATGATGAGTTATACGGATCTTCCATATTACCTTTGGGGTTATGCTTTACTTACTGTTGCCCACATATTGAACAGAATTCCATCGAAAACTATTTTTATGACTCCATATCAGATATAGTACGGTAGAAATCCAAGTCTTAGATATTTAAATATTTAGGGTTATCCTGCTTACATTAGAGTCAAGCAGTGAGATAAAATAGCACCCATGAGGCATAAATTCAAATTCGTTGGATATCTTGAAAATTCGTTGGGATATCGATTCTACGATTTTGAGCAACAAAATGTATATGTTGCTCGTTATGTCATTTTTCTTGAAAATGAATTTTTGAGAGAAGGTAAGAATTGTAGAAAGATTGAACTCGATGAGTTCAATCCTAACTTAAAGATCCAACTAAGTGAAATATATGTGACACAGGTTCTACATATGTCGAATAGAGTGTCGATACCTCCAGAAAGACTAATTTTCACGTTTGAAATGAGATTTGATGTTCTCCTCATGGAGGAGACGGATCTGACCATATATAAAATGATGATATTAGATATTGATTCGGGAAAATGGAAAGAAGCCATGAAATCCAAAATGGATTCTATGCATAACAATCAAGTCTGGGACTTGGTTTCGCTTCATGCAGGAGTTAAACCTATTAGTTGTAAATGGTTTATTAAATAAATCATGGGCCCGATGGAAAAGTAGAAACCTTTAAGGTGCGATTGGTAGTGAAAGGTCACACTCAACGTCCCGGAATTGACTATAAGGAATCTTTTTCACCAGTCGCCATGCTAAAATTCATTATGATACTTTTAACCATTGTTGCATATCACGATTATGAGATATGGTAGACAGATATGAAAACTGTGTTCCTAAATGGATTCCTCAAATATGATATCTATATGGAACAACCAAAAAGTTTCTTATCCCGACGTTTAAATCGTTATTTTGATGAGATAATTAGATTATCTAGATTTATCAAGAATGAGAAAGAACCGTGTGTTTATAAGAAAGTTAGTGGGAGTATGATAATATTTCTTATACTGTATGTAGACGATATCCATTTCATTGGAAATGTTATAGGATTGATACAAAGTGTAAATGCTTACTCTTATAAGAAAATCTCCATGAAAGATGTAGATAAAGCTTCCTATATACTAGGTATAGGCTTTATCGGGATAGAGAAATGAAGTTTATAGGGTTGTCGCAATCCATATACATAGACAAGATGTTAGAAAGGTATAATTTTACGACTATAAGGCAGTAAATATACCATTTCGATATGGCATACATCTTTCAAAGAAAATGACACCTCAAATTGAGGTAGAAAGAGTTAGAATATTTAACTTGTCATATGTTTCTTGTATTGGAAGTAATATATATGATATGCTATGTTCAAGACCCGACATTAGTTTTTTCGTTAGTGACATTAGCTGATATCAATCTTATACCGGTGATGAGCATTGGGATGCCGTGAAACATATCTTAAAATACCTTAAAGGTATTAAGGATAAGTTTCTAATTTATGGAGAAGATGAGCTGCAACTTAAAGGTTACACAGACTCTCATTTTAAGGATATTTGAATGATAAAAAGTCTATATCCTGATACATATTTACCCTTAATATTAGTGCAGTTAGTTGAAGATGTTAAAAACAAGGCTTTATACTGGACACTGTGTGTGGTCTGATATTGGGATAATAATACCATTATAAATTATTCTTAAAATGTGTATATATATTCATAGTCGTCGGTTTTGGAATACGGTCGAATTCCTATAACCTAAAAGACTAGCACTTGTCGTATATTGGAATTAGAGTTCCAATGGTCTAACCCAATGGACCATGAGCAATGGAAGCTCATAGAGACATGTGGGTATTTATTAGAGTGAATATTGAATGACTCACAGATAATTCCTAATAGTTTGTAGTACACGCCACCATCAATAAGAATCTTTTCGAGTCTAGTAGCATATGTGATCATTTGACTATATGATAACACTAGTTTTTTGTGTGATCTTCCGTACTTAGATGGCATGTATCTCAGAGACCTTTCATGGTCTGACCGCTAGATGTTTGTTGGGTGTGAACTGATGCACTTGCTAATCAATGCGTATCAAGATAGGATCATCGGCCTAAATATGTACCATAAAGGGTTTAAGTATCCACATTTATGAGTCATGATACATAAGACTTTGGCTAAAGCCGATCACCTAGGGTTAATCGCATATACATTAGAAATAGCATTTTGATTAGTTATAAAGAATCGTGGACATATCGACAATATGAGATGTGTACTTTGAAAACTTGACGGTATAATCTATATTTCCTAAGCACAACTCAAATAGCCTACGACAGAAGGATTGTTAAACATATGTGATGACCTCAACTTGCATATTTCGGAAAGGTCGTTCATGTTCTTTGTAATTTTAGAGGTTGCCGAATTGCATACATATAAGTTAGGGTCATATGATGAATGTGTCTGAACTTATAGAGTCCCACAATATAAAGTGTACTCGTTGAAAACTTCGGTAGTTAATCATATTTGATAAAAAAATATTATTTGTTATTAAAATTATCAATCAAAATAATAAAGTGTTATCGAATAATATTAATTATTTACTAGACCAATTGAGATTAATTAGATTAATCAAATTTATTTAACTGTTAAATAAATAATCACATAAGAAATTATTGTAATTTTATAAATATCTCTATAAATGGAGAATATTTTGATAATTATAAAATATGTATTAATAGGTGTGCATGCACTTGATTTAATTTGATTAGTCAAGTTGTAAAACATAATTATTAGCTTACACTTAATAAGCCCATTATAAAGTTGAATATACTTGTATCAATATAAAATAAAAGATAAGCATAAGCATAAAAAAAAAATTAACCTAATATAATTGTAGGATAAGTTTTTGAAGTTCTATAAAGAATTTCAATAAAAGTAGAGATCCTGAAAATTTGATCTTTCATCCAAACTTGTTAGGTAAAGTTTCGATGCTCTCTTTTATGTTATGTTTTCATTTGTGAAACATATGGTGATGTATTATGTATTTGATGCATAATAACATAACTTGAAGTTGAAATAAGGTTAAACACAATATGGTTGTGATTGAGTCAAGTTTTATGTATGTTAGACATGGAACACAAAAGTTAAAGTTTTGAACCTAAATAAAAATTTAGAACAATAGCGACCATTCTAGAATCACTTGACCACCTTTAAGTGACATAGAATTGTTCAAAAGTTACTTCTTTGTGGTATTCTTGTTTGGTTTTTATTTTAAATTCAAATTTATAGAGATATGTATTTTGAATATATTTATGCTTTGTAAAAATATTTGATATTTTGAAAAATATGATTTTTGTTCTTTTAATGTTTTATATGTGTTAATATGTGTTGATGTTGGTTTTGATGTTAAAATTTATATTTTGAGTGTTTGGAAGTGATTGGATGTGAAACCAGTGCACGGAATGTGTTCGGAACGCACGACATGTGCACAGTGCCCGAGCGCATTGCGCGTGCGATGTGTGCACTGACCGCGAACTGAAAGTGTATATCGAGTTTTCGAACATCTTTTTCATGATTTCGGATTCCAATTAGTCCCGGATTTTTTCCTATGTACTTGAAATTGAATATAGTATCTCATTTATTTTAAAAATAAACTCATGCTTTGTATCCGCTGGTTTGATCCGTTTCCGCTACACATGACTCCGATCCGACCTTAAGGGATCCAAATCAACCCCAACATGTTGTCCCCGAGCCCCCACAGAAGCGCTACCCATTGACCCACCACGACTTGTCTGGGCAGGTCGAACCCCGCGACATGTCTGGTAGGTCAATCCCCGATACGTCTTCGACTTGTCCGGCGAATCAATCTCCGATACGTCTTAACAGAACCAACATGTATTTATGACCTTCATATGTTATAATATTTTATATTGATAAATTAACTATTTTTTTGTTGAATGTATAACTAAATTCAAAAATTGAGACCTCAATTAACATACAGCTGTAAAATTTTAAAACTCAAAGCCTATGTAAGAGCTAGACCACTGAGGCTAGTAGGTAGATAGCTTTCATTCCAAGCAACTGATCAAGCGGAAAGTTTAGGTCCCTTCCCTCATCTATCAGCCAGTTATCTGGTCCTGAAATTTTTATACTTTTGCATAATGCAGGTGAGTTTAATTAAACAGTGTAGTATTCGTAACACTCTCGGTCTCAACTTCCATCGCATGTATTGGATTTATATATCTTATTTTACTGTTTATTTTTTCTCTTGCCGCTTATTAGTTTTCGAAAGTCCAAATATAATCAATGAATTTTCTCTTCTCGACGAGTAACTATCCTTTTTCCTTCAATATTTTTGTGTTCACATTCGTTAAGGCTTCTATATAAACCCTAACCCTCCTCACAATTTCAATCACTCACTCAAGCTTCTAAAACCAACCCAACTATATTAGCCAAAAAAAAAAAAAAAAAAAAAACCATCTCTCAAACAATCCCTATGGCTCCTCTCAAGCTTGTTTCTGCTTTTGTTCTTTGTATTTTGGTGACAGCCCCTATGTCTCACGCCATAACATGTGGGCAGGTGTCTAGTTCCCTGGTTGGATGCATCGGTTACTTGAGAACTGGTGGGACTACTCCTCCAGAGCCATGCTGCGATGGCGTCAGGTCTCTCAACGCCGCCGCAAGAACCACCCTGACCGCCAAACTGCATGCAACTGCTTGAAACAAGCTGCCGGACAAATCCCTGGCATCAAATACCAAGTTGCTGCTGGCCTTCCTGATAAATGTGGTGTCAATATTCCTTACAGTATCAGCCCTTCCACTGACTGCACCAAGTATGTGAATTTAATCCCTCCACCGCTTTTTAGCTGTCTTTCTTTCTTCTTCTTTTTTTCTTTTAATTGCACAGGCCCTGAGAGTAACCCCAATGCTAAGGAAAGCTTCGATGCAAATCTTACTCTAAACAAAATTAAAACAAAAACAATAGCGCATGCACTATTGCTATGCAGTGGCGGCGAAAAACTATATAAAAAAAATTATAGAATCAACACAAGGTTTGGATATGGACAGTCCACTCCTCATGCCGCCACTGTTACTATGTATCATGTCAAATTTAATGTGACAATATTTGTCTGCCGAAATAATGGAGGATCGGAGACCAACCAAAAATCAAATCTCACCCAAGCATCATATTCAATGCTTGATTAAAAATGCACTAATGGACACTGAAAAATTAACTCAATAGTTTACGGTTATATTACCTCAATGTTTATATTATTATTATTATTTTAATTTTATTTCTTGTTTTTGCGACTCAGGGTGGTGTGAAGTTGAATTCGGGCTGGCGATCTTCGGAGATAAATTGAGTGAGAAGGCTAAATAATAAAAAAATAAAGGATGTTTTAGTGACCGAAGGAGTCTCCGCTTGTACTGCGAGTTTCACGTCATGTTGTATTAATTGTTGTTGTTGTTGTGTCCTACTGCCTTTACATTCCATGTCATCATCTGTGCTGTTGTTTATGTAATAACAAAATCTGTGTGTTTACTGTTTATTAAAATGAAGTTATATTATGGCCGTATCTTCCTTGTAAATTTCAGTTGGCAACTTCTCAATAGCATGGATCATTGGCCGTACCTTGCTTATAATTATGATAATATTAAAGGAATTATATGGGTTCTACTGAGTTTTTTAAATAATCATTTATCATGTGGGCATGGATAAAAATAAACAATTAAAATTTAGTTATATATAAATTTTTATCCAATAACCACCGATCATAATTTATATTAAAAAAAAAATCTCAATATAAGATTCACCTCAACACTGAATCCATATCCTATTAACAGACACTGATATTAAAAAGACTATATATATATTGTTGACGGCAGTTTTTCGCTCGAATGACAATATAAGAAATTAACTCTTCGAATAAACCTCACTCAGCAGTGAATTTGTTTGGCTAGTAGGGAACCGAATGCAAACTCAGCAAGCAGATAGATAAATTACAGATACAAAGATTTACGTGGTTCGGAAGAAAGTAACTCCAACTTACGTCCACGAGAAAATGGAGTATTTTATTACTGCTCGGGATCTAGGCCGACCAGAGCTACAAATGAGGTGGTGAGCTTACAAAGAGTTTATAGCACATCGAGTCTTACACTAGTCCATTACAAATCTCTCAATGGTCAAACAATCGACCAACTTTCTCTTTCTATGACTGTTTTTTTAGTTCTTGATTTCTCTCTAAATGTTGAATTGATAATTTTTTCATCTATTGAATATGAGACTTCAACCCATTTATATAGGCTTTTAAATCTACTATTCAACTGCTTATGATGTCAGTTTACGTTTATCATTACATTAACAACTTTCCTAAACTATCCATAATTCGGCCAATCAAATTAGCCATTTTTTCCTCTCACTGCACCAGCCTATAGCGGCCCTGCCACTGTGCTGTCTATGGTGGCCTCTGGCGGCTGGCAGAGACTACTTTCATGGTGAACTACTGCTTTCCCATAGTCATCATTAACCTTCTAGAAGGGTATCATCTCAATTTACGACACATGTCACTTGACTCAAGCGTGGATTGACATGTGATCTCAACTCCGTTCCGCGAGTCGGCATATCGAGGTGGATGATACTTGGTCAAACTTCTTGACATATTTAACCAAGTCAGGTTGCTAATCATAGGCCTCCTTGGGTCGGTTTCCACAAATACTTAAATGAGCCCAAATCCAACATTTATTCTGTAGGTCGGGTTGGATCGAAAACTCACGTCGTCCTCAGCTTACCCAGCCCTCAGGAGAGCTCCTATGTATAGTGGGCTCGGGTCACTCTATATGACTTCAGCCTCTCTGAGTCCTTGGACCTTTATCATCCTCTCTTGGCCAAGTACAAACCTCATTCTACCTCATCTCATTATTTAAATTTTCTCGGGGTGAAATACCACTATCAAAATATATATATATATATAGATCCGCTTAATAAAACAAAATTGCTTTATGATTACTATGCGAACGATAAAATATCAACATGTTCCGGATCTGAGAATTCTTTTAAATATTTATATATATTCAGGATTTATACATTTATAATACAATCCAAAATCCAAAGTCGTAACCAACTTAACCAGTTAGTGCCAAACTTTTACCTTTTTTATATGAGATATATCCACTCCACTAATATTTGATGAATTGGATAGTCATATGATTGTCGTCAATTGGTGGCAAAACCTATACTTTATTGAAGATATATACAGTTTTATAAATATTTGATGAATTGGATGCACATTTTTGTACGAAAGGCTTGAGCCTGAAGTGTGAATTTAACACTTTTATAAATATTTTTGTAGGAAGGCACACTTTTATAAAATATGGTATTAATTAAATCTTGTTTAACATTTTGCTCACATGGGTGACTCTTGTCACGTGGATCCAACATACGTTAATATATATCACTGAAATCAGTGTGAATTTAGCTCATATATCTGACTCGTATTCAAAAGCTAGTTCAATATAAACCTAACTCATGTCCAAAAATTGAAAATTATTCAAAATTTATAATATTATTATCAGTTCATAAACTATTTTTATTCGATGTAAAATATTTTTCCTAACACCCCTCATCACCTAACAGAATTAAATTTTGGAACAAACACAAATATCATCATCTCTCTCGCTATCATCGGCATTTTCCACCTTTACAGACGTGTTTCTGATGAATTTTGAATAGACCATTATATCATCTCCAATTGGATGACACCATATACATACCAACAATTAGGTTCAAAATGGTAGTAAATACTATATGAAAATGTGATGACATGTAATAAATAGTAGAATGATGATATGGTAGTGTTAGGGTTGTAAATTAAACGAAATGAACAGTTCGAATTTGATTTATATTCATTTTAATTCGAGATTGATTTGTTTAAGAAATGAGCTATTCGAAATAAAAAATAACACATTTGAATTTTATAAGGAATTTATTTAAAATTTAAAGAAGTAAATAAAAAATAAAGTTTGAATTTTTTAAATTTAAGTTCGAGTCAAATTCAACTCATTTATTAATAGAGTTTGAGTTGAGCTCAATCTCAATACTTTCATAATAAATCGAATTTGAATAACGGATGTAAAATTCCGTTGAAATTCGAGCTCTTATAAATACTTATCTAATTAAATTTGATAATCACTCTTCGATTAATTTCATAATCAATGCCAATATCATCCAAAACTTTCTCCTATTTCTGTTGCCGTCACACAACTTATTCTTGTTTCTAAAATTTTGGCTAAAAAACTGCTGTCGACGACCATTAATTATCTCCTTCTTGTCATCAATATGTAATGTTACACGATTACTTATTGGGGAAAAAATCGAAAGTTGTTTCAGGTGCATGTGGCTGCATGCGATTAGGGATAGCAGTGGGTAGGGTATGGTGTGGGTTTGCCATTACCAAACCCACACCCGCATATGTAAATAAATTACCAAACCCGCACCATACCCGTTGCGGGTTTTAAGTTTCATTACCAACCCGCACCGCATATAAAAATAAATTACCAAACCCGCACTGGTATCCAGCGGATTTTTTGCGGGTTTTTAAAATATTGAATTATTTTGTGTTTTTAATAATATAATTTTGTTAATTAAATAATTTATTTTTAATTGCTAGCTGTAGTTTTCACATTTGTTTTTCATTTGACATATACAACATGCAATGTATGTATATACAGTACATAGATAACATAATGTATGAAAGACTCGATACCATATGTTTATTTTTTCATATAAACATAATTAAAACGAGTTTTTCCCTTCATAATTATAATGATCAAAGTTAGCCAACTCAATCGACAATAAGCTAAAAAGTAATCACCAATCTTTGGTCATATTTTTTTATGCTAAGTGTAATGAAAGTGATGCTTACAAGTCTCAAGTGGTGTAAGTGTAATGAAGAAGTAGGAAAGCTACTGAAGTTTTAGTAAACACTAGCTTATTTTACTCATTTCCTATTTGATCATGTGAACTTAATCCAAATTTTTGTATTATAATTTTTTTAACAAGTATGATTAAAAAAACAATAATAATCATGCAAAAAATCTTCAGTTGGGCACAAAAAATCTTCAGTTGGACTTGGGCAGGTTGCGGGCTGCGGATGAGTGGGAGTGTGGAACTGTGGATTAGTATTTTATGTTTAGATTTTATTAGTTATTTTTATATGAAGGTTTTTTTATATTGTCCTAAAAATATTAATTAATAAAAAATAATATTGCGGATATGCGGATACCCGCAGTGGATACCCGCATTTTTTTCTTAAATACCAAACCCGCACCGCACCCGCAGCGGGTTCTGCTTTAAATTACCAAACCCGCACCGCACCCACTAATATATTAACCAAATCCTACCCATTACGGGCGGGTTTTTGCGGGTTTGTGGGTAAAATTGCCATCCCTATATGCGATTGCCAGGTATGGCATTGAGCTAAGTCTCATGCCCTCGAATAGTGTATTATTTTATCAATAGAAATTATTATCAATTCATTCAAAAATCATTTAATATTTGAAAAATATCAACGTGTTACTAACAATTAATTATCATTCAAAATTTAATAGATATTCGAAAATATGTATAATTTTTAGATGACAAATTTTTTACTTCTTTGAGGTATACAAAAATTATTTTTTTCAAAATTATCAGATAATTTTATGGTGAATAAGTGATAATTTTTTTTTTTCGATTAATTTGACAAGACTTCCATGTATGAGATCTGCCAACTGCCTCGTTTCACATGTTACCCCCAAATTTATCCCATGCATCTCCATCGGTGCCCACCTCGAATACTGTGTTTTTTTGTCACCGTCCCAAAAGTGGTTCAACAAACTTGCCTCAAAATTTCAAAGTTGCTAGGGTGATGGAAACCGAATCGGTTGGAACTGGACGGTTTCGGTTTCAATCGGTTCCGGTTATGGTTCCGGAATCGAACCGGAACCAAACCGGTTCGGTTAGGGTTCCTCCCCTAGCCGAACCGGTAGGAACCGTTGGAACCGTTCGGTTCCAACGGTTAGGTTCCGGTTGGAACCAATTTGAATTTTGAAATAATATGGTTTTTTTATAATTTTTTAGATAAGAATTTTATTTGTAATTTAATGTAATTATGTAATGTAAGTGTGTTATATAAATTCAAATTCATAATTTAAATTATATTAATTTATCAATCTCAATTTTTATTTTCAAAAAAAAAAAAAAAAAAAAAAAACGGAACCGGAACCGGAACATGAACCAAACGGTTCGGTTCCGGTTTCGGTTTCGGTTCCGATTCCACTATAGTGTGGAACCGGAACCAGACGGTTCGGTTCCGGTTCGGAACCGAACCGAACCGCCGGCCCGGTCTAGCTGTAAGAAATGAATCTCACTACTAAATATTTTTAATTTTTGTTGCTGTATCTTTTAAAGAAGAGTCATACTAAAAAGTGTCCTAAAGACATTCATTAAGAATTTATATTTGGAAAGTTTTCACATCACTTTTTTGATAAACATAAAAAATTATTAAAATATTAATTATTTTTTCATTTTTTCCATAAAATTTTTCCAAAAATAGATCGTTAAAGAGTGTCATGAGAACACTTATTAACATTTCCCTTTTAATGAATAACATTGTTAAATACGTTTACTTTTTATTGTTATAAATTTGTCTTTAACCATACATTCAAAAGTCCGGTAAATTTTCTAGAGTTCAGATCAGATTTGGGTTGAGAATTTGTTGTTTAATGGGCTGATTTGTTAGCCTTGAGACCAGTGATCAATTCATACAAGATAAGCAATCTCAAACTTAGAATCTTTCCCTTTCTCCGTAATTAAGATTAGTAAATCTTATGAATTTTCTCATGTTTTCATGTGAGTTGGGCCTTTATTCTTCCAATTGACATTTATTTGTTGCTCAATATATGCTAAATATTTATCATATGTCATGCTGACATGTAAGATAAGACGTTAATACACATGTTATTATGTATGTCAAGTTAAACTTGCATGTTAAGTGAATTGTTATTAAAACTCATTAACTATAGATCAAGCTTGCATGTTAAGTGGATTGCTATCAAAATCCACTAACTATAGATCATGGCACGTGGCCTCACGTGCTTTGGAGTGCTGATTTGTGATCGGAGTATTTCCATTTCATACCCTTGTTGATTTGTGAATTTTGGAGTGAATCCTCTTTGGAGTGGATTGACTTCTGCAGTGACGTCACTTCGTAATGCTACTATTCCGGATCATTGTGAATCAGCATCTGAATTCTTTTCGGAGGTTTGAGGTTTTCGGAGATTTTCTTGACTTTTCTCATGAATAATATTATACTTCTAATAATACTATAACAAGTCTCATGATTGTATTGGATCATTTTCACTAAAAAAAACTTATCGAGGAAGATTAGTTTTAAGGCTGAATCAGTTTATTCCTATTTAACTCATATAGGGGTGATCATGGTTTCGGGTCAAACCACAAACTGACCCGAACCACACACTGCGCGGTTTAAAAAAAAATAAAAATGATTTAGGGTCAATCGGAACCGAACCTCAAATTTGGTCGGTGTGTGGTTTTGAACCAACTGCAACCCGAACCGCTCAAAACCGTAAATTTTGACTGAAATCGCGACCCGAACCGCCTAAACCGCCGACCCGCGTTCAAATTAGATATTATTTTATTATTTTCTTCTTCTTTAACTATGAAATTTAAGATATTTAATGATCATATGACAATATATAATATCTAAATGAAAATTATGTATCTTTTCTCTTCTATTATTATGTGAAAACACACAAAATTTCCTTGAAAAAATTTATAATTCAAACCGTCGACCCGAATCGCCCAAAATTGCTAACCGCCAACCCAAACCGTAGCGGTTTTCCTTATCAAAATTGCGATTTTGGTTTCTAATTTCTCAAACCGCCAACCCGCGCGGTGTAAAGTAAAAAACGAAAAAAACCAACCAAAACCGCACCGCGAATACCCCTAAACTCATATTTACACTTGCAAGAGTTATCCAAGGAAAAATAAATTTAAAAGACTTTGCATTAATTATGAGTAGTTAAGGCATTTATGGCAAGGTATCGTCCACATGCCAAACAGTCCAAAATGGGAAGTGAAAAAAATACACAATATAAAATAGAGGCAGATTTTCCTACATAACAAAATTATGCGGCCATGGAAATTTAGGGATAAAGAAAATATTCAATCTTTATTTGTTCAATGAAGTGACTTTTAGCATGTAATCAGCCATACAATAATTTCCTTCTTTTCCAAAGCTAACTTAGCTAGAAAATGAGTACAAGTATTGCGGGTTCTAGAGGTGAAGGTAAACTTAAAATCTTGGAAGTTTCTGCATGTATAAATAATGTCTGTTATCACCCAAATCATTTCTGTAATGCTGCCGTTTCTGTTATTTACCAGCTCTACGACTCCCTGAGTATCAAATTCCACCACCACTAAGTTCAAGTATGTCTTTCTCGCTAGTTGCAATCTCCAGCTTACAGCTTCAACTTCAGCATAAGCCACATCACCATTAAATTTAGAAATTCTTATGGCTGCCGCTTTAAAATTTCCATCTCAGTCTCTAATAATAGCCCCTAATCCAGATAGATTTTCTCAAAGTTGGTGGCTGCATAAGTATTAATCTTGTACCATTAAGCGGGAGGGGGGCTCCATAAATTCTTAACTACTGCATATTCCTTTAGGTTATAAGTTGTATCCAAAATCTTGTTTCTTTTGTATGAATCTACCATTACTTCTGCTTTGGCTACAACTCCCCAGGGTTCCATTTTACCTTCAAAAATGCTTCTGTTTCTAGTCTGCCAAATTGCCCAGAAAATAACCACAATCATCTCTAATTTTATCTTAATGTGAATTCTTAACATTCGATCAAAGACAGTTACGATATCTTAGCATGTGGTATCTTGAATGCTCTCAGCAAAAGGAGTTATATTCCAGCATTTCTTAGCTTTCTTACAGTTAAGCAGAACATGGATAGTATCTTCCACTCCATCTTTGAATGTTAGACATAATGGTTCTTGCAGAATCTTCTTTTTCCATAGGTTCTCAGCAGTTGGCAACAAGTTTTAGGCCGCTCTCCACATGAAGATCTTTATCTTTTCAGGAATATTGAGAGTCCAGATGATGCTCTATTGATTTTTTTGATGCAAAATCAGTGGGAAAGTCTGGATACTTAAGCTTGAGAGCCAGTTGGTACCCACATTTGATCGAGAATTGGCCTTTCTTGTTATAGTGCCAAATTAAATGGTCTGATTCCGAGCTCATTGAAAGAGGAATTGATAATATTGCTTTTACGTCTCGATCTTTGAACTTTTTATTTATCCTCTTTTCATCTCATATGTTATGGGAACTCAAAATGTCTACAACCATAGCCTCATAAGGTAGATCTGGCTCCAGGATTGGTCTGAACGTCGATGGCCTAGGAATCCAGTTGTCATTCTTTATCTTCACTTGATTTTCATTGCTAATTCTCAATCTATATCATACTTTGCGAACTTGCATTCCCATAAAACACTATTCCAGATAAAAAAAATGGATTGGAGCCTACCTTAGCATTAAGAAAATCAGAGTGTTTGTAAAATCTTACCTTCAATACCTGGTCAACTAATGATTCTGGAAATTGGATTAACCTCCACCTCTGTTTTGCAACAAGTTCTTGATTAAAATGAGAAAATTCTCTAAACCCATGACCTCATTTACTTTTGGCTTGACTTAATCTTTCCCACCATGGCCAATGGATGCTTCTTTTATCTGCTTTTGAGCCCTACCAAAAACCAGCAATAGCACTTTGGATATCCTCATGATAGGTGCGGTTTATACCCACTTATTCCTGCATTCTTAGCTTATTATTTTGTTAAATTTCGTATCATTTAATGTATTTGTAGTTCTTTTATGTTTTATTTATAGGAATAATTGGAATATGGATCTTAAGCATTTGTATGTGTTTTGGGACCCTACGGATGCATCGGAAGCACACCAGAAGAGCGAAAACACAGAAAACAACAGTTATAAAAAGTGAATGGCGCTGCAACACCATTTATAGGCGATGTGGCGCCTCCTCAGTAATTCACATTTAAATTTCCTATAAGTCGGGTGCTGCGACGCCACTTTCCGATGCAGCGGCGCTATGCAGACTCCTAGAAACACCAATTTTTAGGATTTTACATGCATAATGACTTCAAGACTTTCTTATAAACACATAAGTTCGTCCAAAACCCTAGAATATGAGGCTAATACACAACACAAAGACACAAAACACATATTTAAGAGAGATCTAAGGAGGAGGATTGAAGAGCGATAAGAGGGGACGAAGGCGGTGACATCCGAAGAGGAATAGATTCAATTCGGGGTTTATCTTCTAGTTTCTTTCTTTAAACTCTAATGGTGTCCAATATGTTTATGACCATATTTTCATTGTTTTTATCTTTAGTCATGAATTAACTTCATAATTCTAGAGGATGATGTAGCCAATGCTTGAACCTATGTATTGATTATCAATTTAATTGTTACGAAGTTTTATTTAAGTTTATTTGTATTCTCTTGTGTTTTATGCTTCTTATTTGTTGGCCACAATACCGATAGGAAACATCCTGACATGGGAGGACATGGCTACTAAATTTCTTGCGAGGTTCTTTCCACCAGCTAAATCAGCGCAACTGAGAACAGAAATTAGCATATTTAGGCAGTTGGAGACTGAGAATCTATACGAGGCCTGTGAGCATTTTAAGGATCTACTCAGGAGATGCTCACAACATAATTTCAAAGACTGGGTTCAGATTCAATTATTCTACAATCGGTTAAATGGTCATAATAGAACCATGGTCAATGCAGCTACTGGAGGAATTTTATTCAAGAAATCTGCTAAAGACGTCTATGTTTTATTAGAAGAGATGTCCATCAATAACCATCAATGGCCAAGTGCATGCCCGAATGTGACTAAGGTGGCCGGTAGATATGAGGTGGATTATATTGTTGCACTTACAGCTCAAATGTCATCCCTCACAACTCATATAACAACATTGACCAATCAACAAAGCCAACTATCTATTGAAGTTGTCGCTGTTAATAGAATGCTTTTACCTAACGGAGGATATGAGAAAGTCCAGTATGTGAACAATCGGAACTTCAACAACTATAGAGGCAATCCTATGTCTAATTATTCTCATCCGAACCTGTCATATGCTAATACAGAGAATGCCTTGTAACCTTCATTTGGCTTCAACTATCAAAGAGCTGAGTGGAAATCTTCCTTAGAAGATTTCATGAGCATGTTTGTTGCTAATACTTCAGCGAGGTTTGAGAAGAATGAGTCAAGACTGAACAATATTGAGACACATATGGGAAATATAGAGTCAACAATAAAGTCTTTAGAAGCACAGATTGGGCAGATTATTTCCTCCATGACCAATCAACAGTAAATGGCATTTGGATAAACTGCCACAGTCTGCCAAGCTATCTTTTTCATGTCACAACAGTCAGTGGATACCAAAGAAGAAGCCACCATGACTATTTGGGTGGTTACGTCTGGCTGAAGACGTTAAACTTAGCGCTAGCGGGGAGGTAATTCTTGCATTTGTATTTTGTTTATTTGTATTTGTATTTGTATTTTCTTTACTTTTATTTTATTTTATTGTGTGCTATTGTTTATTTATTAGTTTGCATGTTATTTATGCAAGTAGCATGAAACACATAATGCCCGCGCAACCAAATTCTGACCAGCAAGAGCCTGATTAACTTCATGCATTGTAGTGTTGTTCTTTTAATCTTATTTCTTTATGTTTATCTTACATTGAGGACAATACAAGTTTTAAGTTTGAGGGTGTGTGCATGTAGTGATAGTTCCTGCTATTTTTTTTAAAAAGAGAGAATTTGTTTCTTTGTTTTATTTTTAGTCTTAGATAGTAAAAAATAAATCTAATGATGAATTTTGTTTGCTTTAGATGAAATTTTCAAAACGATAAGTTCCTAATTGATTTTCATCTGATGCATTGAGTAGGTTATATATGTTAGACTCGTAAGCACTTAACAATAGGTTGTTAAGCAGTAAGAATCTGGGTAATTGGCAAAGTGATTAGTTGAAGAAATTATTTGCTGATGAATGATCGTTTACTTAGATGTCTATTTTGAATTGCTAGTGTTATGATGTATGGTATGAAAAAAATTTAAACCATTTATAACCGATAAGCGTGAAGCCACCCATGGGCGAGCGTTAGGACCATCGTAAGGAGAAATGTTACCTTAAAGGGTAGGTTTTTTGGAAAAAATAAAATGAAAAAAAATGGAAAAAAAAAGAAAAAAAATGTATACCATACTGAGCACAGAATAGGAAAATATAAAGTATTTTTGAGATATCTTTGCCCCATCGGATCTTAATTTTTTAGACGAAATCATCGAGTTGGCTTACTTATGAGTCGAGCTGTGACCAAACCTTTACATATACACACTGTGAGTCTAGCTTAGATGATTTATTCAAGAACTGGATTTTAGTTACATTGAGTACTTTGAAGTTCTCTGATTTCATTGATATGCATTGAGGACAACATTATGTATAACTATCGAGATTATTTTGTTTGCTTTTATTATATTATATTTTGCATGATTGCATGTTTGTGAATGACGTTTGTGGTTATCGTCGCTGTAAGCCCTCACGAGACTATAACTCGCCCACTAGGGTAGCCTAGGGGTTTAAAGGCTTGTTGCATACGCTAAATGCAATCGTGATCCCTACGATAGTGGCCTAGTTAATTTTGAAATTTTGTTTGTTTAGTTTTTATTTTGTATTTTGCTCAGGACTAGCAAAATCTTAAGTTTGTAGGTGTTTGATAAATGCAGTTTATACCCACTTATTCCTGCATTCTTAACTTACTATTTTGTTAGATTATGTATCATTTAATATATTTATAGTTCTTTTATGTTTTATTTGTAGGAAGTATTGGAATATGGATCTTGGGGCATTTGTACATGTTTTGGGACCCTACGGACACATTGGAAACACACGGGAAGGGCGAACAATACAGAAAATAGTTGCCAAAAAAATGACTGACACTGCAACGCCACTTATAGGCGTCGCGCCGCCTCCTCAGCAATTCACATACAAATTTCCTGCAAGTTGGGAGCTGCGACGCCCCTTTCTGGCACTGCGCAGACTCCTAGAAACACCAATTTTTAGGGTTTTACATGCACAATGACTTCAAAACTTTCTTATAAACACATAAGCTCATCCAAAACCCTAGAAGATGAGGCTAATACACAACATAAAGACACAAAATACATATTTTAGAGAGATCCAATTAGGAGAATTGAAGAGCGACAAGAGGAGACGAAGGCGGTGACGTCTGAAGAAGAAGAGATTCAATTCGGGTTTTATCATCTAGTTTCTTTCTTTAAACTCTAATGATGTCCAATATGTTCATAACCCTATTTTCTTTGTTTTTATCTTAGTCATGAACTAACTTCATAATTCTATAGGATGATGTAGCCAATGCTTGAACCTATGAATTGATTTTCAATTTAATTGTTACAAAGTTTTATTTAAGTTTATTTTTATTCTCTTGTGTTTAATGCTTCTTGTTTTTTGTCCACAAATTGAGATGATGAATGTTTAGAATCTATCGCTTGAGAGAGAGGGATTTTGAATGGGATCTAGAGAATATAACCTATGAGTTTGATAGAGTTTGAGAGAATCTATAGTTCCTTTGAAGTCGTTAACAAGGAATCACATAACGTAATGAATTTTAATTACTGGATTTTTATAGGGATATCGAAGTCTGTAATTGAGAATTTTTCACTATTGATCGAGTGAGGGATTGGAATAATTTAGGATTTTTGACTTATAAATAATACAACTGAATAAGAATTGAATGGCATTACAAATACATAAGAGATAGCTAGGTGAAATCAGAATCTAGAATCTCTCTCGTATTGGTTTCTCATACTTAAATATTTTCATATCTTATTTATTTATTTTAATCTTAATTAATAATTTTCTAAATAAAGTTAGGTTTACTAATTATAGTACTTAGTGTGAGTTGAACACAATCTATGTGGGTTCGACACTCTTCACTTATCTTTACTAAAATTTGACACCGTACACTTACGATATGATATAAAATATCGTAACACCTCATAAATCCCTATAGGTATCATAAAGACACTCATCGCAAAAGCTAGTATTGCTTGTGCTACAGCCTTTATAAAAATTTATTTGCCTCAACTTGAGAAAAAATTATATTTACAACTTGTTATCTTCTCTCGTACTCTGAGATTGACATCATTAAAAAAGCTCTTCTTTTTCCTGCCTATCATAGATGGTAACCCCAGATATTTCTCATTCTTAGACACCACTTATAGCTAGAAAATATTTTTGATTGCTTCCTTATATCTCTCAAGAATGTTGTTGCTAAATAATATTGATGACTTTTCATAAATAAAAACTTGTCTTGATGCTACTAGACCATTCAGAAATTTTAAGCATATAGCAGTAACTCTTTTACTCACCTCATTCCAATGCTTCTAGAAAAAAACTGTTGGTAATCCATCTGCGAGAGAGTTTCTTTGATGTCTTCTTCGGTAAATATATAGTTGTTCCAAGAGTTCATTCATCTCTTCTGTAACCTTCTGTGGCATGCATGATAACACGATATTAATTTGATCTTAGGTTGGATTGGATGTACTAAAAAGCTTTGCGAAGTAATCATAGAATTCCTTTTCTACCTTGTCTTCCTACTCTCTCCAGTTACCATCATCATCTGGCACTTTCCATATCTTGTTCTTTCTTTTCCTCGCAGTTGCCTTTGCATGGAAAAATTTGGTATTCTTGTCCCGTTATTTAAGCCAATCTGCTCTAGACCTCTATTTCCAGTATACCTCTTCATCTCACAGTATATTATCAATTCTTCTCTCGATTCTTTGAATCGCTTCCCCATCATTATTTCCCAGATTGCTTTGTTTTTTTCTTTGAAGTTGCCTCACCATGGTTTCAAACTTTTTCCTTTTTCCTTCGAATTATGCCTTACTCCAAATTTGTAGTTGGGCCAATGTTTTTTCACAGCTTGCTGAAAGTTTTGAATTGGATACTGCATATTCCAGCTTCCAGTATCACTCTACTCTCTTGCAATTACGTCCTTACAAGCCGTATAAGAGCTCCACATGTCCTCATAATGGGTTCTCAAATATGTTTTTCTTCGGTAATGCACTCAACTACTGCTCTCATATATTTCTAATATCACCGGACAATGGTCTGAACTCCAATTATCCAAATTTATGGGCACCAACTCATGACTAGTATTTCTCCACGAATACATAAGAATCTTTCTAGTTTTTCCTCAATTATATGTTGCCCAAATCTCACTCATCTACAACATCTCTAAAATCAATGATCATACACAGATTTCTTTCATTTCCCTTGACTTTTCATGTAAATGCAGAATTTCATTAAAGTCATCAAAGCATACCCATGAGGTAGAGGACAAACCAGCTAATCGTCTCATCAGTGTCCAAGTATGCCTCTTCATTCCCACCTCAGGATGTCCATACACTTCTCTCAGTCGCATATTCAAACCAGTCTTAGACCGAGCTGCAGCATCAATATAGTGTTTGCTAAAAGACTTTACATTTACCTCCACATCTGACTATCTGAGTTCCATAGCATTGTCAATCTGCCACCCCTACCATTCCTATTTACAACAAAACAATTTTTCAAAGTGTAATTTCCTACATATTATTGTCGTCAGCTCAGACATCAACTTTATTTCGCACAGAAACAGAAGCTGAGGTCTCTACAGTTGGAGAATTTTCTATAGTGCTTGAAATATTCGGGCATTCCCCAAACCCCGAATATTCCAACTGATGATTTTCATGGCTTTCGGTGGGGCTGCTTCCAGCCTCCGTCGTTGATTCTTCCATGCAAGGTGTTGACACTTCCATTCCCTCTATTTCTGTCATTTCCCAGCTCAGTTTGAAGGCTGCTCGTGGGGAGCTGAATACCATCTGGTTTGAGAACGATTTCACATGGCTACTTATTTTTAGCTTTTTGTTCTTTGGGCTCACACTACCCCTATCACTGCCCAGCCTCTTTAGAGCTCTAAACTTCATCATAGTGCTTCCTTTCGTATTGTGCTTTCTAGCTTGGAGCTTCCATTATTTTCTTTTTTGCTTTGGGTTTGTTTTTGTTGGCCTATTATTTATCTCCTCTCATTATACATTTTCTTGGGTTTGGTTTATGCAATTCTCCCATTTAGTTTGTGGGCCTTCAGGGTCCAATTGAGAAACTTGTCTTTTCCACACCATTTCCCGCTCGTTTCCTTTTCCAACTTCCAGGTTTCCTATTTTTTGCTCATGTTTTTTGTCAGCTAGGAAATGCATTCTATGCTCCCCAAGGTTCTATTGGCCCAGTGATTACACCCAAAAGTACTTGCGGTTATCATAGTATAGTTGGGGTTTCGATTCCTTCGAGAGATGGTTACGAAGGATTTGAATCACTTAATACGAACGTAAGTGCCGGAAATCCCTCTTGTATCAAGTCCCTATATTCAGTAGTTGATTCCTTTTATTACTCAATTGAGGGTTTCACTACCCAACCAACAATTGGAAGATATTTCAAATTAAATCACATTAAACTCTAAAGTAATCGATTAATTGCTTTCTTTATGTTAATAGCACACTATGTTATTGATCAGTGAAACACACACGTAACGCAGTGCAAGTATCGCTCAATTAGTATAAAAATATCGATCTTACGAGGACTTAATTTCTATTGTTGTTATTAATTACTGATGTTAAATATTTACATGTATCTAATTGAGGCTAGAGGGGAATGATTGCTTGATTAGTTGGTTGAATGTGAATTTGCTTAAATAAATAAATAAATATAGAATAAAAGAAATTAATAATAAACATCTAGGGTTGTGATTCCACACATATTATTCTAATGATGAATTGATTCTCTTATATATGTGTAATAAATCAGTTTGTTAACCTAGAACACGAAGATATGCAAAAGCCTCTTCCGATGGTCAGATGCAAACACCCAGGGTAACCCAATTAACTATATTCTTATGCTAACCAAGTTATCCGAATTCATTAATATTAAGTTCCAATTGTGGCTACCCCCGCCCGACAGGTATATGTCTATTATGTAAGGAAATCTATCTAAGGATCATTTTCCCTAAGGTGAGATCGTGAGCTATTAAATCTATGACTGAAACCTAAAATCTATTTTCCAAGTTCATTTTAAGTTTACTAAATCAATCTTATTAATAGCCAGTAAACAAGAAGGATTAAAACTAAGATTCAATAAACAAGCCTAAAGCATAACACATAATATAAAGAAAATCAATTATTAAGTTATTGAATATTGTGTTTCATCACTTCCCTAGATTAAAAATAAAATGATGGGGGTTAGGTGATCCACCTTTATATTTCAAATGTAGAAATCTCACTTTATTATAATATAGAAATTTTCAATGTTATCTAATTAAGTCAAACCATCCATAAATGGGGTGTTATTATTTGTTCATAAATCACCATATAGGCGGTAATCATCTGTCACCTAAAGACCCACCATATAGGCGGTGTCACATCATGTCAAATAAATAAAATCATCCATTAAGGCGGTATCAACTTTAATCCATATTATTAAATTATGATTTTTATATTATAAATTAAGTGAGATTAATCTATCTTATCATATTAAGGTTTCATCCTTCACCTAGAGGAAATTTAACTACAAAACATAAAGAAAGTAAAATAAACAAAGTATTATTACTATTAATAAAAATACATTATTAAACTACTAAATAAAACTAAACAAATAAGACACAATCCTTAATCCCCTATTAGGAACCTCAGGAAAGTATATTTTTGCAAATGAATTCGGCTGGAATTTATTGGCAAAAATTTGGTCTAGGTGTCGCGACGCACAAAAGGTTTTGCGTCGCGACGCTTGATCTCGCGCTGACATGGGACGCAACTTCAACGAGATGAAAGTCTTAGGTTAAGACCAAATACACCTACCCTGATTCGGACTTCCATAGACACATAGTCATACTACCAATGAAATTCTGAGGGGTCTATCCAGAGAGAAGCTGTTTCCGTACCATCGGTAAACATAACCTCCTATTACACTTGTATGAGTATCCTATACCCAAATATATTAGAACTATGCAGTTATGCTCCCACAACGATCACAAGTGTAATACTAGTCTATTCTGCATTATCGATGTCCAATCTCGATAATACTACGACTAGGGATATTTAATGATTAAACCTTCGTAGATTGATATTGTCTCATATCATCTCAATCCAGAACTAATCATAAGGACCTTATCATTTATATATCTTGGTAAATCTAATTACAAATGATAAAAGAGCAATTTCCTTGTCACATAGTTAATTTGTACAACAACATCATGATCTGTACAAATAGTGATGCTATGGGTCATAATTATCCAATACAAAGTGGTATCTAAAATGACATAAACACACGCGTGAATGTTTCTCAAGCGGTACGTGGAGTTGTATCCCAAGTACAGATCGCACTACCGTCCATTCGGATTCGGCTACAAAATTTATGTCTGGGTTTCCATCCGATATACCGCGAGAGGCAACACTCAAGCATAAATAAGGCATGAAAGTGAAAATGAAAAGTGAAAAATAACAAAAAAAAAATTGAATAGCGAAATCAATAGGAGAAAGGCGCGGCAATCTATGGTAAATGTAGCCTTTAGGCATTTCCCTCGGATAGAGGACCATTAACCCAACATGATTAGCCTGTGCGCACAAGATAACAATACATGGATAAACAAAGCAATAACATACGGAAAGTAAAAACGGAATGATAAAAAAGATGCGACCAAGGTCGACATCTATATGAGACCTCATACGCCCGATTGAACGTATTTCACATTCAATTAAGCGTACTTCGTCCGGCGTGGCAAAACATCACGGTAAAGGTAGCCTTTAGGCATTTCCCTCGAATGGAGGACCTTTAACCCAACATGATTGGCCCATGCGCACTAGATAATTATGCATGAATAAACAAAGAAACAATACACAAAAGTAAAAGATAATAAAAGAGATGTGACCAATGACAACATCTATATGGGACCTCGTATGCCCGATTGAACGTATTTCACATTCAATCAAGCATACTTCGTCCGGCGCGGCAAAACATCATGGTAAAGGTAGCCTTTAGGCATTTCCCTCAAATGGAGGACCTTTAACCCCAACATGATTAGCCCATGCACACTAGATAGCAATGCATGAAATAATAAAGCAATAACACGCAGAAAGTAAATAACATAATAATAAAAGAGATGCGGTCAATGCCAACATCTATATGGGACCTCGTATGCCCGATTGAACGTATTTCACATTCAATCAAGTACACTTCGTCTGACGCGGCAAAACATCATGGTAAAGGTAGCCTTTAATCCATCATGATTAGCCCATGCGCACTAGATAACCATGCATGAATAAATAAGCAATAATACGCAAAAAGTAAATAACGGAATAATAAAAGAGATGCGACCTATGCCGACATCTATATGGGACCTCGTATGCCCGATTGAACGTATTTCACATTCAATCGAGTATACTTCATCCGGCGCGGTAAAACGTCGTGGTAAAGGTAGCCTTTAGGTATTTCCCTCGAACATAGGACCTTTAATCCAACTTGATTAGCCCATGCGCACTAGATTAACAATGCATAAATAAATAAAGCAATAACATACGGAAAGTAAATAACAAAACAAAAAACAAATAAAACACAAACAATGAATGAACACAAAATTAAATAACAAAAATGAAACACGTGCTTAAAAGTTTCTCAAGCGGTACGTGGAGTTGTATCACAAGTACAGACCGCACTACCGTCCATTCGGATTTGGCTAAAGAATTTACGTCTGGGTTTCCATCCGATATACCGCAAGAGATAACACGCAACATCAACCCAATATGAATGAAAATAGACGTGGAACATAATGATCCATGCGAATGAACCAACAATAATAACTAAAATGAAAGATAAATAAATAGCAAAGGGTGTCCTCAGGTCTTACCTTTTAAGTTGCTTCTCGGAAGTGCATTACGTCGTCGCCGGAAGGGTTAATGCTCCGTAACTTTTCTGGTTTTCTGACTCGGGTTCGCTGTTATTTTTCTCGTTGTTTCCTCTGTCTTCCATCGCTATTTTAGACTGTTTTTGCTGCTGTTTTATCTGTTATTTTTTGCTGTTGTTTGATGGTTATTTTTTGGACTGTTTTGGGTGTTTTAGGGGGTGCTGTTTGGGTGATTTTTGGACTAGTTTTGGGACTGTTTTTGGGGTTATTTTCGGTGATCTGATTCACGGTTTGGTGGCTGGTTTGGTTACTGGTTTCGACGTTCGGTCAGGGGTGGTTTATGGGCTTGATTATTCGGTCAGTCTGGAGCTTATCTGTGTTCTTTGTTTCGGCGTTCGGCCAGGGGGAATGGACGTATATGGTCTGCTTATATGCTCGGCTTTATGTTGTTTGTTATTTGTTTATTTGATCGCTGGTGGTAAGGGTTCGTTTGTGAGCAGTCTCGGTTTTTTGGTTTATTTTAGTCGGTGAGGGCAGGGCTTTTGTTGATGAATTCGGTTAGTGGAGAAGAGGCAAGATGAAAAGAGAGAGAGAGCTGTGTGCCGAGAGCTATTAGGGTTTTTTGAATGATTACCGTGTGAGGTTTGGAGGGGGTCTATTGGTGTGTTTCACATGTGGGTTGAGAGAAAATGCTATTTGTTATTTGCTTTGGTGAGCTGTCGAGAGTTGTGGGTCTGCCTTGTGCGTGCCTTTAGTGAGCGGCTTGGGCGCGTGTTTTTTTTTATTTGTTAGTGGAAGGGCTGTGCGTGGTCAGTGAAAGGGTGTGTGCGTTGAAGGAGAGGCAAGCTGTGTGGTTTGTTGTATTCGGTTCTATGTGAGTGTGTAAGCCAAAGAGCTAGGGTTTGTTGCTCACGGATTTTTGAAAGTCATTGCTGTATTTGAGCGTTTGCCGAGAGGATTATAGTGAAAGAGAAGAGCAATGGAAGTGAGGAGAGTGAGAGACCAAGAGTTATGAGAGTTTAGGGTTTATTACGTGTGTATGGTGCCGTGAATGAGAGTGAAAGAGAGGAGCCTAGGGTTTGGAAAATGTCATCTTTTATAATGGTGCATGCTAGGGTTTCCTTGTGTGTGCATGACTTAAAAAGGGAATAAATCAAGTAAATATGGGGTGTATTGAATTAATTTGTTTAATTAAACAAATTGAATATTGTGTATTTTTGGTTGGGGAATATCTTTAATTTGGAAGGTGATTTATTTAGATTTTGGCATGTGTTAAATGTGATTTGAATATTTTGGATTGGATTTTGTAGGCTTGGGCGTGTGGCTTGTGTGTGTGTGGGGGCTTGGGCATGTGGCCCTTTGTGGGTTGCATGGGTTTTGGGCCGAGGCTAACGTTTGAAACAGAGATCAATTGAGCGAACCCGAGACTAAACAAATGCATTAAATTGATAATGTATTAATTTTGAATTTTCCCTTCCGACGTCCGTTTCTCGCGACTTCCGTAACTTATCGGGTAGTGCCTCCATACGAGGCTCATCATCGGGCTTTATGTAAAAATACAGTGCCTACAATTATCAAAGGTAAATTTTTTGGATACCAAGAGATATTGTGAGTGATATTCAGTCTGAGTATGAGGTTCAATTATTATACAACCAAGAATATAGGTCCAGAGAGTTTGCAATGCAAGTTGTCTGAGGTTTATAGAAGATTCGTATGCATTGCTGCCATTGTATTCACATGTATTGCATGGTACTAATCTCGGGACAGATACTCATTTGCATAATAATGAGGAAGATCAATTTCTTTATTATTTTATTGCAATAGGTCAAAGTATTCAGGGTTTTTTTTATCATCGATCAGACCGGTACTAACACTTGATGGAACTTTTTTGAAAGGCAAGTATAGATGATCACTGTTTGTTGCTGCTGCCAATGATGGAAATAACCAGATATATCCTTTGGCATTTAGTATTATGAACTCTAAAAATGATCAGTCATGGATTTGGTTTATGACCAAACTCCGCGATTGCATCAAAAATATGGCAGATCTAGTTTTCATTTCTGATCGACACGGTAACATTAAGAAATCTATTATGACAATTTCCCCTAAAGCTTCTCATGGTGTTTGCATCCACCACATGCCTATGAACCTTAAAGCTAGGTTCAGGATGAGACCAAATGATATGTACAACTTTATGATGACCTACCTTGCTTCTGCCAAGTCATATAGACGTCAGGACTTTGATGCGCAACATCAAAAACTTTGGCAGATTAATGCAGATGCAGTAAGATATTTAGATGAGTCTATAGAGTGCAATAGATGGGTAAGAGCAGAGTTTCAAGCAGAATATATAACATGATGACAATAAACATTGCTGAAAGTATTAACGCATTGCTTAAAGAGGCTCGAGTCGAGCACTTCCAGTGCTTAGTTTATTTAACTATATCATGATGACCATTTAGAGATGATTTTTTTTTTATAGGAGAGAATCAGCAGAAAAGATTGTTACTCCATTTAACCTGTCGGAGCATGCAAAAATAGAGAAATGTATAGTGAAATCGCATCGAATTTCTGTATCACCAGCTGATCGCTATGAGTTTGAGGTCCGTTGTGGAGACAAGATTGAAATTGTCAACAATGAGAAGACATGTGCATATGCATTGGCTGTATATGTGGTTTATAGAATCAAACGCTCTAGTGTTTGGAGTAAGATGTACACCACAGCCACCCTTCGTGTTGCGTATGGGGAAACTATCCATCATGTTGGTGACCAATCTGATTGGGTCTTGTTAAAAGAGTTATCATTTATAATATTATTACTTTGTTCATTGGAAAAATATTCAAAATTAATTTTAATTAATGTTTTGATTTTCAATGCAGGTATGAATGTATTGCCACCAAATGAGCGTGTTTCGGCGGGATGATCGAAAATAAATAGAAAATCATCATACGATAAACAAACAGTGGAAGTCATATGCGGTTGATGTGGCAAATGTGGACACAATAGACGTTCATGCACGACTCCTCTTAGCCAAATCCAACTCAACAGTAATTTTAACTAATGTAAACAAAATTTATGTATTAGAAATTGATGTTTTTTATTTATGTTTTCGAACTTATATATAACAATCGTTAACTATTTCGTTCAACATCAAAATCAATATCACATCACCATAAAATGCTCATTTTTGTAGTGAGAATAAATGGGGAATGTCCGGTTTTATAAACTTTTTATCAAACATCGGAAATCCAAAGAATACTTCGGAGATCCGAATTAATACTTCAGAAATTCGAAGTTTTGAATAAAAAAATTAAATTCATTGACTACGGAGTTCCGAATTTTCCACCAATTTCGATGTGTATCTTGGAGAATCTAGAAGTACCATTTTGAGATCGTGATTGGAAATGCAAATGGCAAATGTTTTGGCTCATTTTGCAAATGAATATATATTTTTGGTTAGTTTTATAAATTTACCTTTTTTTAACATATTTAATTCAGTACCTTTTTTTTAACATGTTTAATTCAGTGATTTACAGAAACTCTACTGGAATCCAATTTGTAAATTTGTTATTTTTCAACTACGATAAAAGCAAATATTTTTCAACTACGATAAAAGCAAGGGGCCAGGCCAGCTATAATGGCGCGGCACCGGTAAGTGGGCCACGTGGCCCCCAATTCGGTATGTGTCTGAGACTTCACGGATCGGGCAACAAATATTTATTTGGACCTTCCCAATGCTTTCGTATTATGAAATTATTATCATCAGATTTCTGCCACGTAGCAAAATGTTACGTGCTTCGGTGCCCGCTTTTGTACGCTGTGTTTCTCGAATCTACCCACGATAAAATTTGACCATTCTAGCAATCATCTGTTGTAGAAAAAAAAAAATAAAGTTGACTTTTGAAAGTGGATTTATATTCACAATAAAATTTTATTTTTTCTCTTTATATTTATTAAAAAATGTAAAATTATTTTATCTTTAAATTCTGAACTTTGAATTTAAATCTTGCAGTTCAATTAGAACGGACTCCAATATTAATATAATGTGTATTGGAGTCTTTCGGATCACATTGTAATTTTCCAAAAAAAAAAGTCTTTCGGATCACACTATATGTTATGTTTTTCAATACTATCCAGTATAAAATTTGAACATTCAAGCAATCATCTGTTGTAAAAAAACAAAAAAAACAAAAAAAAAAAAAAAAAAAGGAAAAACAGCACTGTAAAAACATTTTTTGACTTTATTTATTAAATATTGTTTATATCTTTTATTTATTATATTAATCTTTTTTCTATTTTATTTATTATATTGTAGTACGAAATAATGGATATATTATCAAGTGCGCCATGATGAGACTTTAAAGGTAACTTAAATTAGAGTTTGTGTTTTATATATTTCTGTATATTATTACATGTACGTTTCTCTGAACATGGCTAAAATAAGATTGGCTAAAATAATTTATTTAAAATAAGATGGGTAATAGCATCATTTTATAAGGGGATAAGAGGAAGGGGACTATCAGGGAGGGGGAAAATCAATTTTCTCATATAAGATAGAAATTGCTATGATTTTCTTAATTAAGTGGTTTTATTGGTGGAAGTTGGGTTTATGTGATTGTAATATCACTTGACTAATTAAGAAAGGTGCTACAGTTTCAAAGGATTAAAAAGTTATATAAAAATATTTGGAGGACGTTGCATTAGTTTATATTATCCACTTATGTATCAAAGTCCCAGAAATGTTGACAAAAAATATTTGTAAATCGACATCTATTTATTTCACTTGCATAAATTGGTCCAAATTTAATGTGTTTCTATTAGCAATCTATCATTTTTTAATTAAGTGGTTTTATTGGTGGGAGTTGGGTTTAATGTGATTGTAATATCACTTGACGCCCCCAAGGGGTGTGGTTGGTGGTGAAGGGTCCAGAATCTCACTTTGAGGTCTGGGTTCGAATCCGGGGGGGGGTGCAACTTCTTGTAAGAACCTGGGGCAAGCAGCGGGGGTTTTACCTGCGCCGCGGCCCAGAATGGGTGGTTTGGTGGCGGGGTTTCCAACGATTTCAAAAAAAAAAAAAAAAAAAAAGTAATATCACTTACTAATCAAGGAAGCTGCTAGAGTTTCAAAGGATTAAAAAATTTATATATAAATATATTTGGAGGACGTTGCATTAGTTTATATTACCCATTTATGTATCATAGTCCCAGAAATTTTGACAAAAAAAATTTGTAAACCGACATCTATTTATTCAGTTGCATAAGTTGGTCCAATTTTAATGTTTTTCTATTAGCATTCTGTCCATTGTTTTGGGTTGTTATATATGCCACATAATTTTGAAGCATGGAAATCGCACGATTAAAAAAAAAAAAAAAAAAAAAAAAAAATTAAAGAAATAAATAAAATACCGAATCTGCCTCTACCCAACTCTACTCTACTGAGTATTTAGGACCTAAGACGCGTGTATGCCCCTCGTGTAGTAATAAATTTGTCATGTGACACATTTACAGTGTACAGTTAATATATTCGGGTAGTGTATATTACGTAATATGAAATAAATATGATAATACTAATATTTTTTAAAGATTAAATTCATTTATATATAAAAAAAAATATCATATAATTACACGGCTATAATAGCTTGATAAAAATCTAGGATACCGTAAGATAAGCTAGTTAGGATAAAAAAATAAAATAAAAACGTATTATGTGTTTCCCATAACCAACAATGAGACATATTCACACCTAAAACTACTTAGGTACACTACAAGAAAAAAGGCTTTTACTGATACTAAATTAGTGTCAGTAAAGGGTTTTACTGACACTATATAAATGTGTCAGTGTTGCCGCAGCCAGAAATCACTGACACTAGTTTCTAGTGTCAGTGATTCTTAGTGTCAGTAAACGTTAATACTGTAGTATCAGAAAATTATTGACACTATGGTATCAGTAATCTCTCACACTATTTTAGTGTCAGTAAATTATTGACACTATATCATCAGTATTAGTGATACTATAGTGTCAGTAAATTTTGTTACTGCAGTATCAGTATATCGCATATTTGATTTTTAGTGTCAGTAATTATTGTTACTATAGTATCAATATCCGTCAATATCTTTTAAAATTTAAAAATCGTATTATTTCACAATTATATTTCTTATTTTTTGTAATTAAATTAATCGTAAATATATATATATATATATATATATATATACCAACTCAATGAAATAAAAAACTAAAAAAATACATTTATATAAAATTCGCAAATAATAGATTAATCGTATTAATCAATTCAACAGTATCACATGATGAATACAAAAACTCCATAGACAATCTTTAAATTAACATATATATATTTCAAAAACTACTTTTAAAGTCCCATCAAAATGTCATGCCCCCACCAAAATTCATGATACTTGTTGAGAAGCCTGCAACATCCCCCAACAATATGATATCTGGCACAAAATCTGAAATTATAAACCAAATGTTAAGAATTAGATGGACTTCCAAAAAAAACGATATCTTCATAAATAAAAACATTAAATACATCCAAATAAAAATACAAAATATAACCCTAATCTAATTTTTGTCACATAAAGCACTTATTGACAATAACCATACCAACAACCTAAGAGCATGCATATATAAAAAACCAAATGGCATCCATAATAACAAGTTGTATCTTTCATACCGCTACATAATCACCAAAACAAACAAATCAATAACACACACACACACACACACACACAATATAATATATATATATATATATATATATAGACGGGCATAAAACTGAAATAAAAGGATCTCATGAACCAGATGAAGTTTATCAGATGACATGATCTAATACTATTTCCAAATGCAGGAAGCAAATCAAGATGACAAGATAGTTGTTCATTATGGAATTCCTGGAAACTAAAAGTTCAAAGCTCAAAATGTACTAGAATGTAACATTCCAGGTAATTGCCATAAAAATAGATGAGATAAACATGTTAGATCTCAATATATCAAATACTGCTTCCATAGCATTCATGCTGCACCTCAAAGCACATCAGATGACAGGTGCCATATCCCCCAAAGGTTTCAACAAGTATCAATCAGAACATGGCAAAACTTCATCAGGTAAAAAAACTATCTCCAAGTTCATGTCTGACATAGAGAACATCGAGACACTGTTAATAGAATATTTTACATCATGATTGTTTTAACTTTCAAGTCTCAAAGCAATCTTACCCACTAGCAAAACTCACAAATAAAACAAATTAACCCACCAAATTAAACCCATCAGGGCATAAAACTGAAATAAAAGATATGATTCATATTGCTTTCACTGAAGTAAAAAATCTGGGAAAAAATTCTAAGCTAAAAGTAGAAACAAGAATGTATTAATTTACAGAAAAGAGAAATACCATACTACTTCTATTCATTAACTCAACGAACAATAGCTATGTTGTCCTTGTCATTTGTATTCTGCAAGAATAGAAGATTTCCCAATATGTCATGAATTAAAGTGAAAAAATAGGAAGTAATAATCACCTCTCTGTAAAACATGTCCTTGTAATTACCTCTTCATTATACTGTGTGATTATATGTGCAACATATATTGCCCAATCATCACGGAGTTGCGTTATATCTTCCAGAGTGTACTCATTAATCCCCTTGAACTTTAAAATATTTATAAGTTAGAATTTTAAACAGTAAGATATCTTAATTGAAAAGATATCTTAATTGACTAGTGATAAAACTTAACTATTGTTAACTTACATTGTCTTTTAGAATGTTCACATTTGTTACAATTTGCTGCATGTATTTCATCACATAATAACCGCATTCAAAACTTCCAGGCTGCATTGGACACTATAAAAAAGAATTATCATATCAATATTAGTTCATTTAGACATATTCTAAATATTCTCATTGTTGCATATCACAAAAATATATATATATATCATAACTTTGTACCTTCACAGACCCAGTACACTACAAGTCACACTACCATCTTATTATTAGAATGTAAAGATTGATACACTCTAATTCCCCTACAAAAAATTATAATTGGATATCATATAAATAATGCAACAATAAACCCAATGTTAAAATAAAGAGAAAACAACTATAACTTAACTGATTAACAATTTGCATCAACTCATCAGTAGGATTATTCCCCTTAGGATCCATATAATATATCGTGCGTCGTACTATGTCAATTGCAAGAAGCACCCAGTGAAAGCTAAATAAGAAAGAAAGGGTAATAAAAATCTGGATTACATAACTTGAAATTGAATACTAAAAAAATTAAAAAATTATTACCTTGGGTTGTATGGGATCAATATGATTTGCCCCAACTCTATCATCCTAACAGTTTTGAAATGTATTGAGGTCCTTCTTTCAAAGCAACCTTTGATGGACGTATCATCTCAAAATTTCCAAACTGAACTGGTTTGGCAGTTTCAGTTTTATCCATCTCATCGTATAAGTCCTTTATCAGACCACCCATAATTCCCTTTGACATTATACAGTCTCATTAAACCCGATAACTTTGAATGTTTAGAACCTAGATATAATGGCTTTTCAGCATCTTCAAGCATATCTGTGAAAGAGCTATGATCTTTATCACATTGCTCATACGCATCTTGAACCATATCAACTACATCACTATAGTCATGACATCTGAAACGTTGACTTTGTGGAAGGTCTTGGCAATTTTCAGAAGGAGATACAGGTTTAGATTCACCATGCCAAGTCCAAACTAAATACGTTTGGAGAAAGCCTTTCTGAAACAAATGAAGCTTCACCTCTTTAGGAGTATGAAACTCTATATTGCAACAACGGGCGCAAGGACATCTAATTAACATTCGATTTTCAGAATTAAGAATTGCAAACTCCAAGAATTCATCAACTCCAACACGATATTCACTGGAAAGTCTATCACAATATATCCATTTTTTGTCCATTTTACGTACCTAACATGTTCATAATATGTACCTTGTCGATGTAAGTTTATAAAATTTTCATAATTAGTTTCAAAGGTTTAAAGAAAACATACATTAGAGTAAAATAATGAAGAACATTGGCTTGAATACATTAGGTTAAAACAATGAGCAAACAGTTTATTATATCTTTAGTGCTTAGATTCATAAGTTGTTGGTTTTTTTTTTCAGTTTATAAGTTTGAATGCCATGTGGCCATGCACAATCCCAGTAACGTACTAGATAGAAACAAAAGGGAAACAATCACCCAAAAACCGGCATGCTAAGTCAAAGATAAGCCGAAGCATATATAACAATACATAACATTAAACTTCAACACATAAACTATCAAAATAGGCATCACACATAGGAAATCACTAAAGAATGTACAAGCCCTTCAATTACCTCCATAAGATGCACTAACTTAATATAGAAAATCATAAAATTTTGTGTACCTTTCCACTTTGAGGACTGCCCGAGCACTTGGTGGTATTATAACTTTTTGAAGCGTGCTTTAAACAATGATCCTGTGAAACTTCTTTTGTTAGAAATCTACTTTTTACATTTTGATAATATTACCAACAGCTCTATATGTCAGTTCGAAATCTACATAAATTCTAGTAAAACCAGACATGAAACTCTGACCATCAAAATTTGGCCATGATGAGAAGCTCGCAAACCGTTATGCTGGATTTGGAAGAACAGAATACTTTGTAAATCAGTAAGGTTGTAAAATATTAAACATTAAACATTAAACAATCACCTTATCACAGCAAGTGAGCAGCTGAATTAGATTATAAACCCCACCAAAATTCTTGTCCAGAAAGCTCTGCAGATGGGTTATGCAATTAAGTAATATCAAACTCCCTATAACTTGTGAAAGAAAGTGTAGTCCCAGCAGCCTCCATGACTTTTTCGAAAAGTTAGTCCCACCAAATGAACAATGTTGACGGCTGATTTTGGTCTCAGGGTAATACAGGAATATCACCTCCGAGGGAATCCTCCTCCAACTGTGAATTTGTTTGGTTATGGGGGACCAAAAGCAAATTTAGCGAGAGACAGATAAACACACCAATCAACAAGGAGATTTAACGTGGTTCGGTGGATTTTGGATCCGACCTACGTCCACGGACGAGAACTGGATGGTACTTTTTATTACTCAAATACACTCCTCGGGTCTCTTCTTTGCTTTTACAAATCAAAGCTTGATGATTCTGATCACTAATTTTTTGATGATGCCTCCCACTTGTCATTCTACACTCACTCTACCCTCCTATTTATAATGGTGAAGAAATCAGATTCCTATTTGTACAAGAATTCACAATTTGGAGATGGTCTCCTTTTCCTATCAGGATTCCTAGTCAAAACTATTCCATTTTCCCATAAGGATTCCTAATCAAAACTACATTTACTTCCTTTATCCTATTAGGATATTAAGTTATTACTTTACCCCATTAAAGTAGGACAACTTATCCCTTTTCCGCAAGAATAGGATGCTTTATCTTCCTTAGCACGCCTCGTCATGTGCTCGGTCTTCATGAGGTCGGTCATGATAGCCATTTGAACTGAGAATGCTGCTGTCGATCTGATAATGCTCGGTCATCCGATCTCAAGTGCTCGGCCATTTAGTATAAAGTGCTCGGCCTCTTACCGTCAAGTTGTCGGGTCGGCTTTAACGGTCTCGATCAATGGAGTTACCCCTTTTACCCCTGTCGTGTTGTTTAAATAACATAGTGCCCGAAAAACACCATCAACATTTGTCCCCTAGTTCTCGGTAACAACGAGTTTGTGAGTTGATGCCGGGAACTATAAAAAAAGATGGTGTGCTGATCGCCTTGCTGGTGGTCGCTCCAGAATTCACCGAGAAATTGTCTTTGCCATCAACTAAGTCTTCTGTTTCTATCTTCATATCCTCGGTTTATTGGAGATGCTGACTCTATTCAGAATGATTCTCCACCTCAAAGCAAATTGCTTACTTGGGTCGTTCCATCAGGAGATGAAGTTCCTCTTGTTGTCCAAACTAAAAATGACTCCTCCTCTGTAATATCTGTACCAGAGATTTGGGGTCCTGACCCCTGACTGATCCAATCTCGATTGTGAGGAGAAAATTTTGCCTCTGAGCTAACGATGATGTGCTCGGTGGCATGTGATCCTGTCTCGAGCTGTGAGAGATGCTCGGGCCTGGGGGAACGTTACGTCCCCAGTCCGAAGGACTGACTCAGTGGGACGCAACCCGACCCCGAGCTGAGAACGACACTTGGACCTGAGGGAATGTTACGTCCCCAGTCCGAAGGGGTGACTCGGTGGGACGTACCCCGACCCCGAGCTGTGAAAGGCACTTGGACCTGAGGGAATGTTACGTCCCCAGTCCGAAGGGCTGACTCGGTGGGACGTACCCCGACCCCGAGCTGAGAAAGGCACTTGGACCTGGGGGAATCTTACGTCCCCAGTCCGAAGGCAGACTCGGTGGGACATCGCCCGACCCCGAGCTGTAAAAATCACTTGGTCCTGGGGGAATGTTACGTCCCCAGTCCAAAGGGCAGACTCGGTGGGACATCGCCCGACCCCGAGCTGTAAGAATCACTTGGTCATGGGGAATGTTACGTCCCAAGTCCAAAGGGCAGACTCGGTGGGACAATCGCCCGACCCCGAGCTGTAAAAATCACTTGGTCCTGGGGGAATGTTACGTCCCCAGTCCAAAGGCAGGCTCGGTGGGACATCGCCCGACCCCGACCTGTAAAAATCACTTGGTCCTGGGGGAATGTTACGTCCCCAGTCCAAAGGGCAGACTCGGTGGGACATCGCCCGACCCCGAGCTGTAAGAATCACTTGGTCATGGGGAATGTTACGTCCTCATTCCAAATGGCAGACTCGGTGGGACATCGCCCGACCCCGAGCTGTAAAAATCACTTGGTCCTGGGGGAATGTTACGTCCCCAGTCCAAAGGCAGACTCGGTGGGACATCGCCCGACCCCGAGCTGAAAGAGGTACTTGGCTCTAGGGGAATGTTCCGTCCCCAGACCAATGAGCATGACTCGGTGGGACGTAACCCGACCCCGAGCTGAAAGAGGTACTTGGCTCTGGGGGAATGTCCCATCCCCAGACCAATGAGCATGACTCGGTGGGACGTAACCCGACCCCGAGCTGAAAGAGGTACTTGGCTCTGGGGGAACGTCCCGTCCCCAGACCAATGAGCATGACTCGGTGGGACGTAACCCGACCCCGAGCTGTAACAAACATCGATCTCGACGGTACAAGAGCAGACCCGAGCCGGAAAGAGACATCGGTCTCGGTGGTACAAGAGCAGACCCGAGCCGGAAAGAGATATCGGTCTCGGCGGTACAAGAGCAGACCCGAGCCGGAAAGAGACATCGGTCTCGGCGGTACAAGAGCAGACCCGAGCCGGAAAGAGACATCGGTCTCGGCGGTACAAGAGCAGACCCGAGCCGGAAAGAGGCATCGGTCTCGGCGGTACAAGAGTAGACCCGAGCCGGAAAACAAATATCAAAATCATTGTGTGAGCCATAACAAACAAGCATAATCAAATGTCAACCTAAGTCAGAAGAGGTTTACTCACCTAATTGGGATCTGTTGCCTTTCTTGCAACTCTACACTGGTCACTACAAGCAAGGCTCTTCTTAATATATCCTCTCTGCATCTCAGCATTCCACGCATTCGACCGGATGACTTCCGCTATCAACTTGGTCGACCTCAAAAACCGAATGGTCTATGTACACACTGAGATAGCCTTCTTTCACCAAGTCTTCCACCTGCTCCCGCAGGTCTCTGCACCCATTCGTGGCATGTCCCCTTACGTTGTGGTCCTTTCTCTGATGGTGTTCCCTCTTCGGGATATTTTCTCCTCGTTTTCTAATAGAACGAATTTGCGGGCCACCTCTAGGGCGGTTGCGTAGTCCGGGGTGTCCTGGATCCTTAGGTGGGTCCATAGCCTCCCGACTTTCAAGGCTCCCTTCAAGCTTTCCAGGGCCTCGGGGGATTCATACCCTCCGACTTCGAGTACCATATTATGGTATCTTTCAATAAATATCTTCAAAGGTTCATCGTCTCCTTGTTTTATAAGCCTTAGTTCTCCAATTGTCTTTCTGGGGACACAAGCCCCCTTGAAGTATCGTATGAATGAATTTCTGAGTTGTGTGAAGCTGCTGATGCTTCTTGGGGCTAGGCTTCTATACCATAGGATGGCCGGTCCGGCTAGAGTTAAGGGGAACACTTTGCAAATGGCGTCCCCTGTTACCCCTTGTACCTCCATTAGTAGGACGAAGCCTTCGATGTGGGTTTTGGGATTGGTATGGCCTTTGTATGGCGCCATATTTGGTATGCTGAATCTTTTTGGGAATTTCTCTGACTTTATTTCTTCTGTGAGAGGGGACTCATCTTTGCCGTCCTGGGCATCCCCTCTGTCTGTATTGGGGCATACTCCCCATTTGGCCAGCTCCTGCCGTAACCAAGATTTCATGCTGCTGTTCTTGGTTCCATGCCGCCTCCTGCGGTCTCCTTTCTTTCTGTTATCCTGGGGGTGGTGCTTCTCGTGGTCGGTATCTTCTCGTTCCTCTTCGTCATATTCTTTCTCTCTTTGCCGGGTGTTGCGAGGGCCATCATAGGAGGGGTCTGGTGACGATTGGTCATCCTCTTCCTCCCATGTGTCCTCGGTCTGGGAATCTTTCTGCACCACCACAGATCTTACCCTGTAGGGACCCCTCCTCCGGGGTCTGTCGTCCTCACTTGTATCGGTAATTTTTTTTCCCTCTGTTGTTTCGTTCCTTCGTCGGCTAGTCCCGGCCTCGAATTTTCCGTTGTGGACTCATTCTACCTTTTTTAACCGGTCTACTATGGTTTTTAGCAGAATTTGGTTTTCCTCCCTTTCCTTCCTCAGGTTCTCCTCGATCTTCTCATCCAATTCGCAGCCGAGCTCCCTGACGATTGGTGGTTTCTGCCTTCCGCCATTGTCTTACTACGCGAGTTGCTTTTTGTTGAGTCCCCACAGACGGCGCCAACTGTTGACGGCTGATTTTGGTCTCAGGGTAATACAGGAATATCACCTCCGAGGGAATCCTCCTCCAACTGTGAATTTGTTTGGTTATGGGGGACCAAAAGCAAATTTAGCGAGAGACAGATAAACACACCAATCAACAAGGAGATTTTAAGTGGTTCGGTGGATTTTGGATCCGACCTACGTCCACAGACGAGAACTGGATGGTACTTTTTATTACTCAAATACACTCCTCGGGTCTCTTCTTTGCTTTTACAAATCAGAGCTTGATGATTCTGATCACTAATTTTTTGATGATGCCTCCCACTTGTCCTTCTACACTCACTCTACCCTCCTATTTATAATGGTGAAGAAATCAGATTCCTATTTGTACAAGAATTCCCAATTTGGAGATGGTCTCATTTTCCTATCAGGATTCCTAGTCAAAACTATTCATTTTCCCATAAGGATTCCTAATCAAAACTACATTTATTCCTTTTCCCTTTATATTAAGGATACCAATAATAGTAATAAGCCTTTACATCCTAAGGTAGTACTTGCCCATTATGACAACTTATCCCTTCGCAAGAATAGGATGCTTTATCTTCCTGAGCACGCCTCGTCATGTGCTCGGTCTTCATGAGGTCGGTCATGATAGCCATTTGAACTGAGAATGCTGCTGTCGATCTGATAATGCTCGGTCATCCGATCTCAAGTGCTCGGCCATTTAGTATAAAGTGCTCGGCCTCTTACCGTCAAGTTGTCGGGTAGGCTTTAACGGTCTCGATCAATGGAGTTACCCATTTTACCCCTGTCGTGTTGTTTAAATAACATAGTGCCCGAAAAAACACCATCAACAAACAATAAAGATAAATGCAAAGCCAATAAAAGATGAGCTCTAGTCAACAAAGTTGAGTAATATAAGGAAGAGAAAGCATACACAAATAAAAATAGAATTCCAAATGACAAAAATGGAGGTGAGACGTAACAGTCAACAGGTTATGCTAGCAGATCTACATTGCCAGTGACTAGCAATCAATGTCAAGAAAACCTACAAAAGCTAATGACCATAATCTGTGGATAAACATTTGTCAATCACTTCTATAGGAAAATTTATACCCCACATATAACTGGAACAAAATTCCTGAAAAATCACTGAAATTCAAGGAAAATTTATACCCCACGATTTGAAATAATCTCCTTGCATATATCAGTCTTAATTCCCAAAAATTCAAACTTCAGATATAAAAGTTATACGAAATGGATCAACAATCAACATTATAGATCTCAACATGCAACCGGCAACCCTACCTCCTGATCCAAAAATAAAAGCAAAGAAACCCAGAGGAGAGACCGAGAGAGCAAAAAATGACATACCTAACATTGATGAGAGGAACCCTAAATTACTAAGAGAAGTGGACTTGTGGAGGTCCCAAACGACGAAGGCATCCTAAATAGACTGAAGGATGTCATTGGGACCCTACAAGGAAAATAGCGAGGATTAGACACAAAAAAAAAAACTTACAGCCTCGGGATCGAGAGTATACGACAATAACGCATCAGTTAAAGGAACCACTAGAGCATTGGTGGTGGACGGAGAAGATGCAGGTCGACCGCCTCATGGAGAAGTTGCAGTGATGTCTACCTCAGAAGGAAAAAATTATAGGACTTTGAGGCGGCATCGAGGAGGAAAATAAACTGCATCGGGTAGGTCGAAAGGACTGCTGGGCAGAGAAGGCTTAGGATCGTGCCTTGGAATATGAGGTTTGTAGGTCTTGAAAAGTCAGTTAAAGAATCAGCGGAGTCAGATGAGTCAAAAATTTCAACCACCTCAAGAATCTCCTTAGCTATCTCAAAAGTAATATAGGACCTAGCCCTCTCCAAAACCCTAAGCTCGACCTGGCTAAAAAATATCGACCATTATCGATCTACGTGCTAGAGGGCGAACAAGTGGGAATGAGAGGAACCCTAAATTACTAAGATTGATTTGGTAACTACGGTTCAGGTTTTGACCCGACAAATACATATATATTTTTATAAACCGCGGTTTAAGGAACAAAAGTCACGATTTGGCCCAGTGGTAAAGCCTTACAATAAAAAAAAAATTTATATCAATGGTTACAATTTCGAGTCCCAGCAGACTTAAGGAAATAATTTTTTTTTTTTAATTTTTTTACTGATACTAAGGTATCATTAATTACTGACACTAAATTTACTGATACTCTAGTGTCAGTAATATATGCGAAAAACGTCACTTCCGCAAGGTGTTGGTTCGACTCCAGACGACTACGCGTTTTTTTTTTTTTTATTTCTTACTGATACTATTGTAATAGTAATTACTGACACTAAAATCGCCGATACCATAGTGTCAGTAATTATTGATATTTAAGTGAAAAACACGGAAATAGGCCCATTTACACGTCGTTTTTCTGACACTTTTAGCCTAGTGTCACTAACCTTAGTGTCAGTAAAGGCCTTTTTTCTTGTAGTGGTACAAGAGCAATTACGGGATCGACATGTCACCACCTCAGTCTTAACACAAAGTCGATGACTATATACTCCTAACTAGAAGTGAACTAACATGATACATATATTGTACATAAAATTTTTACAACAAAATACAATTAATTTAATACATAACATATAATATGTATAGACTGTACAAACGTCCCGAAAAACACCGTAGAACTCAAATCTTCACCGGCAAAGTCATATCTACTCATTTAGCATGCATCAAATCGTTTGTATGTTGAAGAAAATACTATTATCCCTGCATAAAATAGAAAAACATAAACCAATATAACGGTTGGACATTTATCACTTCATAGAGTGAATCCACTAATCAAAATATATGTATCTCAAAATAACTTAAAATGAACAATAAAAAGGAAAAAAAGTCATTGGGTAGATCCATAACAAAATAAAGCATAAAAAATAAAACAGGGAGTGAAAGAACACATCAGAGCTCACTAGAGCTTGAGCTTGTTGGAAAAGGAGAACACGGTCTCTTTTTCTGATAAGCCAAGGCCGGAAAGGGAGCTCTAATGGGAAAAGAAAAAGCTAGTGAAAGGGAGAGTGAGGGAACAAAGAAAGAAAAGTACCAACAAAAAATTAGGGGAAAAATAAAATAAAAGAGATTAAATGAAAAAAAGAAAGTAAAAAAAAATGAGGGAATAGGGGAGTGGTTGGAGGAAAGAGGAAGAAAAATGGGCGGAGGGAGTAGTTATCACTGCCGCCAACCACACAATAATATTATTACCAATAACCACTATAAGAAATTGTTCCATCCCTATGAAGCTTTTATGAGAATTAACTGGCTTCTAAATAGAAATGAGTCTCTCAGCAGATTAAAAGGAGCTTTATTTTCATGAGTTTAATGATGCGTTTATGTATTAGTTGTTAGAGTGTGCGCCTTAAAATTTATTGTGGATGTCATGGTTTAAGGCGTAATATTTTGTAATACAGTTTATTATTTATTAATTAAATACATTTATTTTCTACATATCGTTACATTCATATTTTATGTGTATATCCTGAGACATAATGTCAGATAAATATCGTTAATCTAAAAGAAGTTTGCGATTATAAGAGTCAATAATATTTATATGAATAAGTCTCAAATTAAGTTCTTGGTAAAATATGATTATTATACAATATAATAATATATCACTCGACCAATATTATTGTGTGTAGTCTAAATTGACATTTGATGTTAATAGAATGGATGATGAGTCTCATATCATAATGATACAAACGATATATGTTTTAATTAGTAGAATGAAATATCAAACATGACCACAGAAGCATATAATCACATGGTAATATTATCTAAGGTTATTGATCTTCCTAATAATACATTGATGTCATTATATCCTCTGACCTGAGATCACATGTGGACTTGTATAATAGTACTCATGGTTCACTAGTATATCATTATTCGACTAGCCATGTATTTTGCATAAATACTAGATGGTATTGAGCTATTAACGTACGAAGTCATGTGTGCTTCAAGAAAAGATCTGATAGCTTTGATAATAAAAACTAGATATGTTCCAAGGAAACTCAAGGATGTGGATACAAGTATTTGGCCAAAACAATCGATATCTTAGAGATATCAATTCCACGAGATCAAGTTTTGAAATATATCGAGTAGTAAGGATTTGACCTAACCATGATCTCAGACTTGAATATGAACATAAATATCGGAAGGAACGAGATGACATGCTCGAAATGTATTATCACAAGTTCATATGTTTTCACAGATCATTCATCGATTATAGGTCATGGCATGCTGTTGGGCCTTTACCCATGGTTTGTGGGATATCATAGAGATAAAATATTGAAAAGTAAATGTCATTCCACTACTACTCGATAATAAACTTCAGACGGTCGTACAAATATAATTCTCGTTTATGTTACAAATTCAAGGACGTTATTAAAGGTTAATAAATGATTATTTTGGCAATCAATATGAAAATTAGATTTTTAATTAAAATACAATTTCCTAATAAGATTAGGACATCCGGAATATTTCGAAAATATTAATTTGATTAATAAATTCGAAATATAAAATTAAATTTAATTATTTAAATTAATATTTGATATTTATATTAAATAATTAAATTTAATTATATGTAATTTTAATTAATAGTTCATTAAAGTTAAGTAAAGTTAAAATTAATTAATGGTTAATTAATTATTGGACCAAAATAATATTTAATCTATTGTGTCTTAATTTAGTGGACTATCACCCTAATTAATTAGAGTCATAATATAGATTAAATAAGGAATTCTTATTTAGTTAAGTTTTCCTCATTATTATTTGGGAAGGAATTTCAAAGAGATCAAATCTAATTTGGAGAGATTTTGGAGTGTCTTTTTTGTATTGGGATACAATCAAAGGCAATCCCTATCTATTTAAGGGAGTCAAGATCCATTACAACCCTAGATTTAATGAATTAGTTGCTTATAATATTTAATAAAAATAAGCTAATCATTAATACAAGACAAATAACGCATAAAAGATAAAGTTAGAGAGAAAAGAGAAGAAAGAAACTCTTGTTTGCAGTCTTCGTCTTCAAACTGTAACTCTGATTGTTACACTCGTTCTTGCCTTGCTTTGGGAGTTCTTCTATGCTCTTAAGGTTCCAAAATTATGTTATGAGACTTGATTTTAGGTTTTGGGATGAACAAGTGCTATATAGGAGGTCCATGAGATGTTTCTTACTCAAAAATCAGAATATGTAAAACTAAAACTAATTAACATAAGCCACTTTTATAGGGATCATGATTACATTTAACGTATGCGACAAGCATTTAAACCATTAGGTGACCCTAGTATATGAGTTATAGTCTCGTGAGGGCTTACAATGACAACAGACACAAACGTCATTCAAACACACATACAATCATGTAAAATAGATAACCAAATAAAAAGTCCTGATAGTTGTAAATAACATTATCTTCAAAGAATATCTATTAATGAAATCAAAGAACATTCAAAGTACTCAAAGCAACTTAAATCCAAGTTATTGAATAAATCATCTAAGCCAGACTCACCGTGTGTGTGTGTGTAAAAGTTCAATCATTGCTCGATTTTTAAGTAAGCCAACTTAGTGGTTTCATCTCAAAAATTGGAATCCAATAGGTCAAACAAACTTATGTATCTCAAAAGTGACCATGTTTGCCTATTTAACTCGATATGTTATGAATTTCCTTTTTCTTTATCTTTTGACTGATCTCCTATAAATAGCTTTACGCTTATCAGTCATAAGTGGTTTTATTTTTTTCATTTTTTTAAAGTATTTTTTTTTAGTTTATGCTCTTGTCATCATTTTTTTGAAAAGATCTTTTTTTCTACTCTAACCATATCATATATCATAAATAATTACAAACATAGACAAAATATCTAAGCAAAAGATCAATTATCTTCAACCAATTTCCTCAACTAGTCACTTTGTCAACTACTTAGGCTCTTACTGCTATAAACTTACTTTTAAGTGTATACAAGTCTAACCTAGATCACCAACTCAAGACATCAGATAAAAATTAATTGGGCACTTATCGTTTTTAAGACTTCATCTTAAGAACTCATCATTAGACTATGCTTTAATAATTAGAACTAAAAAAAAAATTAAAGATTTTTGGTTTTTTTTAATAAATAAATTTAAAATTTTAAATAAATAGCATGACTAACACTAATATGCACACCCCCAAACTTAAAACTTACATTGTCCTCAATGTAAGATAAGAGTAAATAAACAAAGAGTGAAGAACAACACAATCTTACATGGAGTTGATTAGACTTATGCTGTTGAGAATCGGACTACATGGACTGTGTGGGTTGTGCTAGTACCTGCATAAATACACATAAGCGCCTGCATAAATACACATGCAAACTATTACACATGCAAATAGAACACAAAAAATAAAACAAAAATAAAGAAAATAAAAATTAAATGCGTCGGTTGCCTCATCGCTAGGGCTAAGTTTAATTTCTTCAGCTAAACGTTCTCTGACGATCTTTCTTCAAGGAGGCTTCAATATAGCTTTGGATTTCCTAGATAGGACAATGTCATATGCATTATTGTTTAAACTGCTCTTCCAATCATGAGATGCTAATAAAGATCTTTTTCACTTTGTACTCCCGCCACATTCTTCAATCTTTTCGCTTTTTGAGGTCTCGAATGGAAGATTAGATCATCATGGGATCTCGTATGATGCTTGACTTTGAATGGTTGTGCCATTCCGTCAAGCTTATGGGCAGTATCTATGATGCTAGCTTCCTTATGGTGCGATGTGTCACATTGTGTCATGAGATTATCAATAGGCTTACACAGCTACTCTTGCCTAACTATTTGTTCCACCACTTCCTCATAAATGTACTTTCGAATTTCTTCATTTAGCTTCTCATCAAACATTTGCAAAATTCATGCTCCAAGATCTTGACATGACATCTCAGTCTCTATACGGCTCTGCCTCTGTCCCTATACTGTTTTCTTGTGAGTCTCTTGATTTGATAGGTCTTCTTCTGTGTCATCTAGTAGTGTTCCTTGAGGTATGTAACTCTGGTTATTGGCTACTTGTCTCAATTGGTCTTCTAGTCTCTTCAAGGTTCTTATTTGACTCTGAAAGAGGGCATCATATTTAGTTTTCTATTTTTTGAACATGTCAACGATCATTTCCTCCACGGATGGTTCTAATTCTTGAGGAAATTATCGGGCTTGTGGTGGATAAAAGGGATATAATGGTTCAGTGTGTTATGCAGGACCTTCATTGTTATACCATGTAAAATTCTGATGGTTTTACCACCCTAGATTGTAATTGAACATGCAATGATCAATCGGTTGGTTACCCCCACATATCTCGCATCTCATCATTGTGCTCTGAAAGGCTTGAACATACATCACGTTACTACTATTTGACATCCATTGATAGTTGTTGGTCAGGACAATAGGCTTCATAAAATTGAACTGCGTTTCACCAACAAGAGGTGTAGCATCACCTCTTATAACTCTTAATGCCTCTATCGCCCAATGGTACTCCATTACTTTGACTACCTAAAATAAAGAAAGATAAAAATAAAAAGGGATGGGGTGTTTAAATAAACAAATAAATTATTGTCATAATACTTAAAAGAAAATAAATTAAGTCTCCGGTAACGGCGCCAAAAACTTGATCGCGATTTTATACTGCACGCAAGTGCATATATCGCTCAAGTAATATAGTGACTATTAGTCGGATGTCGAACCCACATAGACTTAATATTTCTCTTATTAATATTAAAACTAACCTATTTAACTTAAACTAAACTATTGAGAATGCAAGTTGGTTTAATTGATGTAATTAAAAAATATATAAAAATAAAATAAAACACATTGGGAAAACCTTATAGATAGAAAAACCTAGGGTTGCAACTTCACCTAAGCATGCACGCAATGAGTTCAAGCAAATTCCATTCAATTGGGTTATCGTTACAAATTATTAACCTAAAACATTACATTATTCACAAGCCTCTTTCGATGGTCATGTAAATATATTCGAGATAAATCAATTAACTATATGTCTATGTTAATTAGATTAAACCAAATTCATTAAGTTCAAGTTCTAAAATTGGCTACACATACCCTTTAGGTATATGTCTATCATGCAGGGAAATCTATTCAATGAATAAGATCACGCGCTATTATTCATACGGCTAAGCCAAATTCCTTCCATCGAGTTCCTAAGGATTTATCAAGATTATTTTTATTGTTATCCAAACAAATAAAATATGCGTCAAAGCACAAAGAATAATAAATAATCAATAACAAACCCCATAAGAATAAAAATATTCAATTAAATTAATTAAACATGCTCAAGATCCATTACAACTCTAGATTTAATGAATTAACTACTCATAATATTTAATAAAAATTAGCTAATCATTAATACAAGGTAAATAACGTATAAAAGATAAAATTAGAGAGAAAAATGAAGAAAAAAACTCTCAGTTAATTCGGTTGTCCAAAGATTGTCTCATTTCTATTTAAAAAAAAAAATTAGAAATTGTCTAACCTTTCCTCACCTGGTGGCTTGGGCTACGGTCCTCCCAAGCCAAGTACATCATCCAAACGAACTAGATTTATTGATTTGTAGGACACTCAATCTTCATTTGCTGTCTTCGTCGTCAAACTCCAACTCCAATTGTTGCACTCGTTTTTTTCTTGCTCTAGGTGTTTTTTTATGCTCTTGAGGCTCCAAAATTGTGTTATGAGGCTTGACTTCAGGTTTTGAGACGAACTAGTGCTTATATAGGAGGTTCATGAGGTGTTTCCTACTCAAAAATCAGATAAGGGGCAAATATGAGATGACTTTCCCATGTAACGCGCGTCACAACAAGCATCACTCATATTGGCGCGCGTCACAACGCTCAATCGACAGCGTCGTGACGCGCGCCCATCAAATTAGCAAATTGTATTTTGTTTGAGTTTTGTTCTTGCCCGTGTCTCGACGAGCATTCAACGTCGGGACACGCGTTTTAACTCCAAATTTTTTCCGATTTGCCCCGTATCTTGCCGTTTTCATCCCTAAATAATTCCGTTGAATCGTGATATTATTTTGACTTGCAAAACACACCAAAATATATCAATTAGCTCATAAAACTCAATACCACCCACAAAATCTTAAGATAAAGGAGTGGTAAATATATGTATATTGACCACTCATTAGCCCTCCATAATTTTAAGATTTTTTATATAATTCCGAACTTAATAAAATATAATAAGAAGAAATTTGATTTTTTAAAATTTTTGAAAACATTAATAAACAACATTGAATTGGAGTAGATCTTTTTAAAAGACTGCCCATTTGCCCTTTTTCGTAGGCTGCAAATCTACATCACAATCCACCTCATATGAGCTCTTCCTTCATACTACCACCAAGCAACATGATGGCCAGACATTTATTGAATATAAGTTTCAAGGTGAAAATGTAAGTTAGCTATATTTGGCAATAAAATTATCTTATTCTAAACCAACTCAAAGTGATAGCTAGACATTAGGCTTATCTCTTATTTTCCATGTAATAACTTTGTACGCACTATCAAATTTGAATTATTATAACATAATTGCACTGTTGTTTGTACTTAAATGATTTTATATTATATTAATTATGTTATTTTTAAAAATATTAGCAGGAATTTGAAATTATGGAAATAAATTTTTTTAAATAAAAAAATATCGACTAATTATTGACAGAATTTTCTATCAATACAAAATTAATTATTAATTTTTACCGACAACAAATTTCGATGGTAAGTTTATTGATTGATTCGTAGGTATATCAAATATATATATTTTTAATCTCGTCAAAATTAGTGTCAAATTATTGTCAGTATTTAGTGATGGAATTTATGTCGGTAAATTAGCAATCAATGGAAAAATTTTCGATATATATTTAGCGAGTTAGATTTACCGTTAAAATTTTTCAATTAATATTTTATTTGTAATATTGATTACTAGTGGAATTTTGGAGAATGCAGAACATGACTACGTTCCTCCAACGGTGGGATCAAACCTCCATGCTAGAAGAAGCATCTAGCAGTACCTTCAACTCAATAGACAGAGGGTATGATATTACTTTCTCCAACTCGTCAAGGCTGAAAAGAAAAGCTTCGGAAGCTTCCTAAAGGAGGAGAGAAGAAGCATCAGAAGATCTTTAGAAACAGAAAGGAAGGGAAGAAAGACCCTTTGTGATGGAAATAAGGTAGAGGGAAGGCATATATATAGAGAATAATGAGAGTTATGTCGTATGCACTACAAAAAATATGGTATTTAGCGTCAAAAATTATCGACGCTAAAAGAAAGAATATTGACGCTAAAGGTTATTAGCGTCGAAAATTCTCGACACTAAAACATGGACGAGAAAACAATTAGCGTCGAAATTTTTTATTTCGACGCTAAAGTATAATATTTTACATCAAAAAAGTTTCGAAGATAAATTATATTTTTCGATGCTAAATCATATATTTGGTGATGAATATTTTCGACGCCAAATAATTTTGTAATTAATAAAAAAACTTATTTATTTTTTTATTTTAGTGTGGAAATTTTGACCCGTTAGCATCGAATAATTCGACACTAAAAGGTTAAAATATTAAAATATAAATATTATTTTATTAATTTTAGCGTCGAATAATTCGAGACTAAAGGGTATAAGAAATTTATTATTTAAGATACTTTAGCTTCGAAACATTCGTTTTTTTTTTTAAAAAAATATTATTATAATAAAAATAATTTTATCAAATAATAGTAAAATTATTTTTATTCTAATAATTATTTTTTTCTTATAAATTTTTTTAAAAATAAAATATAAAAATTAATTAAAATTTATTAAATAAAATAAATACATAGTCTATATATTAACAATCATTGCATCTGTGAATATTTATACAAATGAAAATAACAATTACTGCTGCTGTGATGGAGGGGCGATCAAAACCGATGCAGTCGGCCGAGTGAGGCCTCCAGCATCTGCCTGAAAGTCCTCATCTGCTGGTCGAACTCTTGCATCTTCTTCTAGTTGTCCTCCTCGACTTGTTGTATCTTCTTTTGGGTATTCTTCAGCTCTTCTTTGGTACTGTCCAACTCTTCCTTGGTGTTGGCTAGCTGTTCTCGAAGGCACGACTTAGTGGGAGAAGAAACAGTATTGTGTCCAGATGACTTCGGCTTCTTACGAGTGCCAAGTCTGACGTTGTATGCTGTCTAGTTCTTGAAATCCATTTGCGATAACTCCTCATTTGGTAGAGGGTCAGACCCTGTCTCCTGAGCTTGTCGCTGGACGTCCACCATTTCGTTCTGTTTAAAAAAACGAAGTTAATGTTCGAACTTGAACAGAAAAAAATTAAATTTAAAAATATATTAAATATATTAAATACTTAAACTTACGTAGCAGCGTTAAGCTTTTTCATGGATCCATTTATTCTTCTCCTTATAGTGCGTCACTCGGAAAAACTCCGGAAATGACTACACCTCACTCGTGCTACTTTGTAAAAAAGCATAAAGTGGTTGTTTTTATTAGTAAAATTAATGAAATGTTAAAAACAGTTTATGGTATATTTACCTCAGAATGTTCGGCACGGTGTTGGGAAAATGGCTTCGAGCCTCCACGATGGTGGAAACATAGGTGACTGCGATTCTCCGCGTTTGAGTGATATTTATTATGCATTTAACAACATTGTAAGTAACAAAAATGGGAAAATTATCAGTTTCGTATTATTTTAAAAATTATCTCATGTTTCTCGCTTGACCAAAGCTCACACAAAAATATCAAGTCTTGCTCCTCTATATAATCGGGCTTGTGCTGTGGAGCATCCAAAGCCCCATGTTCCTCGAATATCGGTTTCAGGACTTTTTTCTTAAAATCTGTGTAACTCTTCCCCATGTGGTAGTCGAGATACTTTAGGACGTTTGGTTTGTTCAGGTCCACGTCGAACCACTCCTGTAGGAATAGCAACCAAGTAGAAATTAAATATAAAACATTAATTTAAAGAAAACTCAATACTGTAAGTTTACTCACAAGTAGCGTTAGGAAGAGCTGGTTGATTTTCGTCTCCCACGGGATCTTTCTCCAAGAAACGTAGTTTTAAATTTGGAGAAACCAAAACTTTCAGCCCAACTATCAAATTTTTATTTTAAATTTGGAGTTTTCATATAATCAAATGAAAAATAAACATTGCAAATAAATGCACACACACATTTTTCGATATATACTTTCATTACCCTTATTAGGCCACACACATACACATACATAACAGTAGTAGGCTATTGTTACAGCCTGCTGCTGTTAAAAGCAGCAGTAAGCCTGCCCTATTACATTAAACATTGACACAATATACTCACAAAAAACCAATTACAAAACCTGATATTAAATAGAAAATCCAACCAATGACATTATCTTAAAAAACATCACAAAGATGATCGAAAGACTCGAACTCGTAATGTATAGAAACACAATGTGGACAGCACTGGTGCAAGACCAAAATGTAATACTACGTGACAAAAAAAAAAGAGACAACTTTTTTTTTTAAAAGGGGCCGTGACACATTTTTTTTCAGTTTTTCTTTCCTCTCTCTCTTTCTTTCTTTTCTCCCAAATACTCTCTCCCAACTGAAACTTCAAACTGCCGCCGCCGTTTCACCGCCGGCCATCAGCCGCCACGTGCCGGACCTCCAGAAATCTGCCGCCGTCAGCTTGCCAGCGCCACCGAGATCGATTCCAACGGCCTCCGGACGCGCCTCCACGCGCCGCCTGAAGGGAGCGATTCGTCGCCGTTAATTCTGCATTTTCCGGCCATCTCCTATCACTTCTGACGGCCACCTCCGGCGAGTGGGTACTTTTCAGGCCGAGATCTTTCCAACGCCGGTGGTCACTTCCTGATCCGACATCGTTTGGGTTGTTTTTCGTTTTATATCTACCGGTAATTCGGGATTTGTATTGGAAGTTGAGATCCGACCGTTGGATCGGCGATCCGAACATTTCAGATTGTTACTCTCGATTATACGAGCGTTTTGGTATATATATCCACCGTTGAAAGTTTCTGGTGGTGGGGCCCGCTTTTTAGTTGTGGGGCCCGATCTTCGTTGTGGGGCCTGCTTGCCTCGTTAAGCATATCAGTAAGTTTTGAAGCCGTCGCTGTGATTCTTGAGATATTGGCTGACTAGTGGATCTTTCTTGAGAGATTTGGAGATCATTGGAGCTCGGTATGTAATTATTCCCGTTTTGGGGGTGTAAATGATAGAATTGTAAAGTTTTGGATATAATTATAAATTTGCATAATTAAGAGTGTAAAATTGTAAATTCTGCTAATTAGGGATTAAATAGTAATATTTAAGAATTTTAGGACTATTTGGGCGTATCGGAAAAGTTTAGGGGCAAAAATGGAAATTTAGAAAGTTTAGGGGTAAAATCGTAATTTTGGATAAATTGAGGGACCTGATCGTAATTTTATATTTTTCAGATTCTTGGTGAGGATATAGATTTATTCAGAGCTTTTGCATGGATAGAGGTAAGTACACTCTGTGGTGATTCTCTTAACATATTGTTTGATGATTGATGGTTGTTGTGAGAGTCGGTATATATATAAATATAATGGTATATTATTATATATATTTATATTAAATATATTTTGTTGAGATATAATATTGAGATATTGAAAGCATGATAAATATGAAATCATGATTATTGAGATGAGATTGATGGATTGGATGTGAGATGTGATTGTGTTTGATGATGTGTGCTGTTGTGTTATGCTGCCGGGTTTTGTATAATGGTGGTCGGATTTGAGATGAGATGTGATGATACATCGGATGATATGAGATGATAGAAAACCTTGGGAGCTGTCATTGAGGACTCTTCCATTGGTTTTGATATGGGGGAGTACGGGAGCTTCTTCATTGAGTATATTTCACTCACATTTTACGAGTTGATATGGTTGGAAACCTTGAGATTTTTCATTGAGGACTCTCCCATCGGTTTCAATCCTCTGTTATACTAAACCCGGATAGCAACCATGTTTGATGGATGTTTGTATTGTTGTGGGATGATTGTTGTGATGACATTATAATATATGCTATTTTCATATATTGTATTATAATATAAATATATATATACAGATATATTTATATATGTTCGTTGGAAAATTGATTAAGTAATCAGTAGCATGAGAACATAATGGTGAATACTAATTTGAGATATAAATTGTATATTCGTACTATGAATTGAAATATTGAGTACTATGTGATTTTGAGATGAGTTGATGGATGTAATGAGATGAGATGTGTTGTTGTGAGTATGTTCTGCCTGAGATAGCTGTTATATATTTTAACTGATATTTCATATTATATATATATATATATATATATATATATATATATATATATATATATATATATATATATTCTTATTTTGTTGGTGAGGTCATGTTGAGAGAATGAGTGCTTACTTGCTGAGCTTTTTAAGCTCATTCCCCTCTTCCCCCAAACATTTCAGGTAGTTCGCGAGAATAGCAGGAGCAGTACCAGATTTGGATCCACGTGCCACAGTTGTATACTCGGGTTGGTCCAGACATTTGAGTCGTCACTTGTATATTATTAAGACATGTTGTAAACCATGTATTGGATGTATATTCCATGTATTTGTAACTTATGATGTATTATTGTGAGAGATCAAATAGTGGGTTTGTCATATAGAGTGCTCGAGCTGAAGTTGATCGCGGACCTCTTTCTAGGGTTGGGCCCGCCCTAGGGAGGGGGTCGTGACACAAAATCACCCAACTTTCCATTTAATTCACTTCCACGCTAGTAACACATTACTTGCAATAATATCTCTATGAATCACTACTTGTTTTTACCCTTCATGTAAGTATAGAAGCCCAGAAGCTACACTCTTAAGAAACTATCTAAGCTGTCATTAGCCATGAATTCATATACACCAACCAATTACAAAACCAGATATTTACATTTAAACCTAACATCGCATCCAAACCAAAAAAGCAACCCAACTCCACCAAGAACAACCATCCAAACCATAATAATATCAGGCAAATTAACCAATTGATATATATATGAAGACTTATCAGAGAGTGAGAGAGAAGAGAGAACTAGAGAAGAAGAAAGAAGAAAGAAGAACTAGAGAGTAAGAGAGAAGGGTAAACGATTTGGGGATTTTAATAACCCTCTTGCATCGAAATATTAAGGTTTTGGCGTCATAATAATAATCATAATCTTTTTGTGTAGCAATATTAAGGTTTTGGCGTCATCATGTGCATTAAGTATACATGAACTTTAATATCTCCATATATAATTAACCATTCATCAATCAGCCAACAACAAATAATACATATACATATGCTAACTAAATTAGTCACTATTATATGACACAACATCATCGTCGTCATTTGAGGTTTCCTGGAAGGATTCGAACTCGTCTTAACCTTCCATTTCCACGCTAACTTGATAATGGAGAATTATCTTAATGTTTTATGTATTTTCTCGAGTTAGCGTGATATCTTCAGTCCCAATGTATTGTTCTTGAATATTTGGTAAATGAAAGATCTGTTCAGCAACTTCAAAGTCATCAGAGACTTGTTCTTCATCAAATATTATGATACTATATTTCTTGTGTGTGTCCCAAATGTCTCTATGTTGTAACTTCTCTACTACCATCCATCCATTTCCTAGCTTTGGATCAAACATATACATTACAAAGCGTGCTTGGGTGTAAAAAATGTATGGATCTTTCTTGTACCAATAACGTTGAACATTAATTGACGTTAGATGGTAATGAAATAAAACTCTCATCTTTCAGGCATTTTTTTGAAACCACTTACATTCGAATAGCACTGTACGTCGTCAGGATCTGTATATCAACTCAATGAACGATTATAAGACTACATAGAAGTCAACAATATCATAACTGTGTTCTCCTTGTACTAAAATTCCATAATTATGAGTTATACATGAAACATCTGGCTGCTCACTGTGAAATCGAACCTCATTCACAATATATCAATTATATTCGTAAGTCTACTTTTGAGGCCCATGTGCCAATGCAACTAACGAAGATGACAGGTCCAATTGGCCATTTTCCACTTGGTTATTTATCTAACACATGATAATAATAACGTGTTAATATAGGAAAAGTATAATTTTTTTTGTTAGGATACAAATAAACAGTAACTGTTAGGGCTTACAGTTGCCTAAAACCATTTAGGGAAGTCTTTTTTATGTCTTCCATCAACGTTGTGGTCACTAGCACATTGTAACACGGTAATATGTTGCCTATAAAATTTTGGAAACATGTCATAACACATTTAAAAATGTAAGAAAACTAAACTTATGCACCTACAAGACTTACATTAAGTACGGTTGCACTTCGTCATAATTACTCAATATAAATCAATGGGCACATTGAACTTCCTCCGGTGTTAGTAATTTGACACCTAATGATCCGAACGTTCTGCAATTTTGATGGAACACTGTGATATCTTGCTGATAAATTTCATCTACATGGTAGTTTCTTATCCGACAGTTAAATAGAGTTTCAATATTCTGCAGGTACATCGAACAAAATATTATTGCCTCACTAATTAGGATCGCCTCTGCTATTGACCCTTCAGGCTACGCTTTATTTCTCACATATTGTTTGTAATGTCCCAAAGCCCTGTTGTTATTACATATAATTTCCATGATTAATAATTTTAACGTAAAATCAAACTTAAAAAAATTAATATTGCCAATTAAAAATTACCTCTCAATAGAGTACATCCATATGTAATGAACAAGACCTCCCTTGATGAGTGATAATTATATCACTATTTCCCACTCATTTAACCTAATATTTTCTATAGTTTCTCAAGTTTTATGAATGTTTTGATGTGTTTTATTTATTTTACAGATAAAAATAATATTGGAACTTAATGGAATCAACTCGGGGCTAAAACGATGAAATCCGGAGGAAAAAAGGTCAAAAACGAAAATTTATTGTACATGTCACGAAATGCAGTCCTAAATTCTAATTTTGCGCAAGTTTGGTATTTTGGCCATAACGTTTTCATCCGATATCCAATTGAGCTGATTCAAGTTGCAGATTAAAGAAGACTCAAAGATCTACAACTTTGAAATTTTAAATATTTTGGAATTCCGAAGTTTTCAAGACCGAAATTAATGAATAATCCAGTGTATTTTGTGTAATTACTAAAGTCATTATAAAAAAAAAATGGAAAATGACATTTTACAAATGTCAAACTTCCACAAAACATGCTTGCATGTTTGGTGGAGTGTTTTGTGAAGTGTCTTATGGCATGTTTGGTGGAGTGTTTGGTGGAGCAATTGGTAGAGAAATTGGTGGAAGCCTTTAGATTTTCCTATAAATACCAAGCAATTTCATTTGTAATTCTCATGCTTCCTTAGGTTTTTGTAAGGAATTTAAGGATTGCATCTTGTTTGTTTATTTTTTGTAATTTAAATTATGTATTTTTATTTTCGGTAATAGTAGTAGTTTCTTTTCTTTTCTTTTTTTTCTTTTCTTTTCTTTTCTTTTATGTTTTGTAGTTAGATTTCCGCTGGGGGAATGGTGAATCTTTTTATTTTAGTTTTATATATCAATCTCCCTAAATTATAATATGGAAATTATAATTTAAATTAAAGGATTACCGCCTTAATGGCTGGTTTAAGTTATTTGACATAATGTGACACCGCCTATATGGCCGGTCTTTAGGTGACAGATGATTACCGCTTATATGGCTGGTTTATGGACAAATGATAACACCGCCTTTATGGTCAGTTGGACTTAATTGAAAATCTGACTTAATCAGGATACCACCTGCATGGTCGGTTGGTAATATCACTGATAATTTCTATATTATAATAAGAGAGATTTCTAAATTAGAATTAGTAAAGGTGGAACCCCCAACCCCCAGCATTTTATTTTTATTCTAGGGAAGTGATGAAACACAATATCCACACACTTAATAATTGATTTTCTTTTTATGGGTAATTCTTTAGTTTGTTTATTGAGTCTTAAGCTTAATGTTTCTTGTTAATAGGCCATTAATAAGATTTATTTGGTAAACTTAAAATGAACTTGACGAAGGGATTTTAGGTTTCAGCCTTAGATTCAATAGCCCACGATCTTCATTGAGGATAGATAACCCTTTAATAGATTTCCTTACAGGATAGACATATACCTGTCGGACGGGGTAGCCACTTTTGGAACTTGAACTTAATGAATTCAGGTAACTTGGTTAACATAGACATATGATTAATTGGGTTATTTGGGTATTTGCGTTTGACCATCGACATAGGTTTTTGCTTATCTTCGTGTTCCAGGTTAGCAAACTAACTTATTACACATGTATAAGAGAATAAATTCTTCTTAGGATAATATTGTGTGGAATCACAACCCTAGATCTTTGTGTCTTTTATTTATTTTTCTTAGTATTTTCTTTTATTTATTTTATTTAAGGAAATCCACATTCAACCAACCAAAATCAATCATTCTCTTCTCCTTTAATTGGATACTTGTAAATAAATAGTATCAATAATTAATAACAATAGTAGGAATTAAGTCCTCGTGGGATCAATATTTTTATACTACTTGAACGATACGTGCGCTTGCGTTATACGCGTATGATTACGCACCGATCACCTCTCATAGCTTCGGATGGAAAATGCACAGCCAGATGTACCATCACATAAAAAAAACGGGTGGTAATATTTTCTCCAGCTTGCATAGGATGATCATGATTCCTCGTTCAAGTTCGTCAATAACAGATATGGTTAATGTCCTTTGACATAATTATTTAAAGAAGCCACATAGATCAAGTACGGCGTCGTATACATTTGACTGAAGATAAGGTCTAATTCCAACATGAAGGAGAATCTCAAGAAGCACATAATAGTCGTGACTCTTTTACCTAGTTATCGTATCATTCCTGACCCAAAGTCCAATATTCAATCCATAATCATAAGGAAAATTCACCATTTTCAGCCAATCATAAAATGATTTTCTTTTTGATTAAGATAACAAGTAATTAGTAGGTGGCTTGATAAGACCTCGTGGAATGGCCTTTAAGTAAAATTCACTGCGAATTCTAAGATCTTGTAGGTCAAATCTATCATTTTCAGTGTCTTTTGTAGGAAATCGTTTCCTTTTGCGCGGCGGAAGTTGTTTGTGGTGGCACCGGGTCCGGTATGGATCTTCAAAATTTTCTTTGCCTTCTCCATTAGTTGTAGTAGCCAAGATCAATCATTTGGTGTCCAACACTTGGATCAACCACTCGATCTTCCGAACTATGACTCGAAACCAACAAAGTGAAGTGTGGGCTTCACTCACAAAGATTAAACCTCTAAACTATTTAGAGATTTAGGATGTCACAATGGTGTTTGTCTTTAGGAATTTCACAACACTTGTGAATGCTAGAACTCTCTCTATTTTCTCTCAAATCTTTTCTCACAACAATTGTGTAAATGAATGCAAAGTGTTAACCTTAGGAAGTGAGAGAAATGGTAGAGATTATATTCTCTTACACAAGCCAACTAACCTTGTCATTAAGCATCTAATGCTTTCTTGCAATGGCCAACACAAAAATGTGAATGCCATACCAAAGCATAAGAAATGTTAAGCTAAAGACAATGGCTTTGTCATTAAGCATTCAATGCTTTCTTTCAATGGCAAACACATAAATGTGGAGTTCATACCCAAGCATAAAATGCATTAGCTAATGACAAAACTATTAGGTGCATCCAAGCCACCTAATAGACATAATTGCTTGGATGATATGGTAAGCCATATGGCTTTGTCTCGAATGGTAAATAAAAATCAATATATTAATAATGATTTGTTTACCTTCAATTATGTTGTAGTAATTATCTCATAATTATTACTAACTTGATTATCTCATAATCAAGACTTGATTATCTCAGAATCAAATAATTCTAGAAAACATTAAGTTAAACTAATTTAACATAGTTTTCATTTGTGACAATAAATATTATTAATCTCATTAATAATATATAAATAAATATAATGTGAGCATATAATTAGACAATCTAATTATATTAGGTTTGCTACAGTTAATCAAGGTAGCACGGGGACCAAATGGACCTACGGTTCCGAGCTCCAATAATTCCGAAATATTAATTAAACTCTTTAATCAAATATTACGAATTATTAACTCTGTGTTATTCCACTAAAAACTCGAAGTTGAACTCTTGTTACCGTAGATGGATTAAATAAACCGAACAACTTCGGTGTCCATCGATATAGTCATTACATATGGATATAGCCCTTCACGAATATCTCATAAATAGAGTCGGGTCATAAGTCCGTTAAACCCCTCTAAATATTTTGTCTCTTAAGCACCATTGATTCTATAATGAACAATTAATTCATAACAATTATGAATATAAAACTTTCTATTCACAATAGAAAAGTTGAGCGCTCAAATTGTTTAAGTCTCGAATCAACTCTTAAAAAATATATCATCTGCTTCTCGTAAGAAGGAGTGAATTCTATATCTATGTAAAATGTTCTCAGCTATATACCAAACCATATCCCCAAAATACGTAGTTATTGGCCGGGAATGCAACACCAACCTCACCATAGTAAATCAAAGGACATAGCCTGTCATGCATGAGTTCGTAATACACTCAGGATTAAGATCAAATCCATATATGATCATCTATTAGATAAAATGAATTTCTTCGGTTAACGGATATTAAAAGAAATTCAAATTTATCTGAGTCAAGTCCTAAATGATCTCATCATACAAGGTACCTCCATTCCCATGTCACTACATGAACGATCCCGGATCAAGGTCATCATACAAGTATAGAATGGACTGCAGCTATAGATAAACCACAAATAAAGTACCATCTTTATTTGCTCTCTATGGACTATTTGGATTACTAACTCCGGACTTAAATCCCCTTGTGCATCAAACATACACTAAGTCTAAAGGTACAAGAGTAATCAATGTAAACAAGAAAATTGGATAATATGTGATATAAATCAAACAAATTTGATAAAATGAATAATGCATTTATTATTATTACAATAATCAATTCCGTTTACAATACATGAAGCTCTAGGACATAAATCTCAACACTTTCATCTTACCAGAAATATTGAACAATGTGTCCACTAAATTCTTGCATATGTTTTTTCTATATACATTACATCCAAATTATTTCGTAGACTCATACTCTCCCAATACTCTAACTCAAAGAAAATACTCATTCCCTTCCAATTCAACTCTTCAGGTTGAATTTTTGAATTTTATCTCTATTATTAGGATATTTTGGTGTGGTGTCTCTGAGATGTTGATGTTGGTAAAGTATGTCAAATCTAGACAATCCACTGGGCATACTCCGAGTTTTTAGTTGACCGTTGAATAATTTACTTCTCTACCAAGGATGACTCAACTCAAGAAATCGTGTGCCATGTGTGTCCTATTTTATTCCGTAATTGCTGCGAAGGTATTTCACCCGTAAAAACTGGACATGCCATGTAATCCTTATTGCTTCATCCAGATAATGAACCATAAGCTGGAAAATCATTAATGGTCTATAATAATGCGGCATGCATATGAAAATATTGTTAAGAAGCTAGATCATAGGTATGCACACCGACATTCCATAATGTCTGTAAATCCTCAATTAATGGTCTCAAGTAAATATTCATTTATTAACTAGGGGAACGTGGACATGGGATAAGAAATGACATAAACATGAACAGATCTTTCATACATTTCTATAGAGGTCAGTTATATGGAATAACAATTACAGACCACTTGATGTAAAATTGTACATATTCTCAAACTGGTTAAAACCATCGGAGGCGAGGCCTAACCAAACATTACGGGGTTCTTCGGTGAAACTGTGGTACATATCATCAAATTCTTTCCACTCGGTTCCATCCGCAGGATGTCTAAGTATGCCCTCCGCACTGACCCTCTTTTCGTGATGCCACCTCATGTCAGTCGCTGTGTGTTGTGACATGAACAACCTCTACAGTCTGGGCGTTAATGGGAAATATCGTAATATCTTTTGAGGCACTTTCTTCCCAAGACTATGAAATTTGTATCGATTTTCACCACATATAAGACAATATCAAGTGATTCATATTCGGCACGAAATAATACACTGTCATACTTACAAGCATCAATGGATTCATACCTCATTCCCAGATCACACAATATTTTCTTTGCCTCGTAATACGACTTAGGCAATTCGCTGCCAGTCGGTAACATTTGGCCAAGTAAGTCTAGCATCATATCAATACTTTTGTTGGTCATTTTGTTCATCATTTTAATATTCAATAGTTTCACAACAAAATTCAAGATCGACATCTCAGCACCTTCAAATGATATTTTTTTTTGCCTCATCAAGTAGTTGACTAAACAAATTTCCATCTAACATTGGTATGTCACCGCCAACACTATGACCAACTTGTGGACCTTGTAAGTCGCGCAAAGCATTAGTTATCTCCTCGTTTGTATGTTGATTGTAACTACTGCTCCCTTCACCGAAATCAATAAACAGTGATGAGAATTATACTGCTCACCATGATAAATCCACGTACGGTAAGTTGGTGATATTCTCGGCATGTATAAATGATTGTAAACTTCATCTAACCGTTATTTTTCCTATTCAAATAATTTATACATGGATACCGAACACTACCTTATGCATCAATGTGTTGCTTTGTCGATTCCATAAACTTATAAACTCCATTACAGTATTCAACACTTAATCTAACCACCAAGCTCATTCAATTTATATATATTCCAGCCAAATATCTACATATAAAAATATAATTATTATACATTATATTAAACTCATCAATATTACCAATTCATTAATTATGTATTTAAGCATACACATAATTAATTAATTAATTAATTACAAAACAAACTAATCTTACATATATGCATCATAATCAACTAACACAAAATTAACTAATTAACACAATGTATAAATAAAGATAATGATAAAAAATTAGAACCATAATTTTTTAATAATAAAGATATAAAAATTTAATTATTAGACATTATATTTATTTTTATAATTATTAGATATTATAAAAAAAATATATATTTATTTTTATATAATAAAATTATAATTATTAAACATTATATTAAACTCATCAACATCACCAATTAATAATTAATTATTTAAACATACAGATAATTAATTAATTAATGAAAAAAAAACTAATCTTACTCACATATATGCATCATAATCAACTAACAATAAATTAACTAACTAACACAATGTATATAATAAAGATAATAATAAAATATTAAAACCCTAATTTGAGAGAGATTAAACTTAAATTAATTAAGTGAGAGTGATTCGAATATAAGGAAAAATAAATTGTTATGATCTAATAAAAGATGGAATAAAAATTACCTTATAAAAAATTGGAGTTTTGTTGATGATTTGTAGGAAAATTATTTGTAAAAGTTGCATAGAAGATAAAGTGTAGACGAGAAATAAGTGTCGGTGGTTTCTGGATTTTAATAACCCTTTAGCGTCGAAGATCAAAATTTCGACTCTAAATGTTAAGCTTTTATCATCGAAATATATTTTCGACGCTAAAGGTAATGAGATTGTCGGTGAAGTTGTCAGGATCCTATAGCGTCGAAAATAATATCGACGCAAAAGGTAAAAGTTTTTTAGCGTCGAAATAATTTTATGACACTAAAGATGTATTATTTACGTCGAAATTTTTTTCGACATAAATTAACTACACATTCAACGTCCAATATCGAATTTCGATGCAAAAAATAATATTTAACTTTGAATAAAGTTTCGATGCCAAAAGTAACATTTCTTGTACTAATGAGTGCATGATTCCTACTCTTAAAATGAACTATACTATCATAAGACATCGCCAGATGTCCGACCAAATCTTTGATAAAAATGTACGGCTTGACATAAATGAGATACAACTGGATATTCCACACAGAAGCACCATAAGTTCCAGCAAAAGGCTTGTAAAGAGTGTTTATGTGATGATTAAAATCGAAAGACAACTGATAATAAATGAAATTTCTATTAATTGAAGTTAAAGTTTGTTCAAAGATTTTCTTTACAAACGTTGTTTTATTACAAAAAAGAGAAAAAGTTATCTCACTCAAAGGCCTCATAAAATGACTCATCCTCGTCAGCCTCTTCTGCCTCGTCAGCCTCAGACGTCAAAGAATAAGGCAGGAGCACCCTATGTGCATTCCGGAATATAGCCCCTTTGTACGAACCTCTCATCGACTGTCATGGACCCGCAAAGCGGCGTAGCGCCTTCGTAATGAGTCAAACCGGCGCTGGAGGTCATGATAATCCCTAAAGTATGCCTTCAATTCTTTATTATGGTGCTGTAATAAGAACAAAGAGAGAATGTTAGAAAACCATGCATACATGTATACATGCTAACTCTTATCTACATGTGTCTGCTAGGAGAAACTTTGAGAGGTCAGCGCCACCTTCACTGCCCACGTCATCTGAAAATAGTGATCTGTGAACTCGATGGAAACCAGTAACATGGCTTGATTAGTATCAAGAATCTGGCAGAAAAGAGAAAACAAGCATTTGAAGAAACTTATATGTGAAGCGTCCGCCGAGGTTATAATCAACGACTGCCTCCCATTCAAAGACAACGATCAAACATCTCTAACCCATGTGTCACTACGGACTACATAGGTAAGGTCCGACCAAAGACCTATCGAGCTGAGAATGATGCCAAAGAGAGCCGGCGCTAAAGTCAAAGATAGATCTTGCCTAAAGGAAGAAACATGTGCTCGAACTCGCCAAATGGATGGTGTTGGATCCACCGACGCACGACCCCCTCCTCCTCTTTAACATCAGATGGGTGACGCATGTGACGCATCTAGTGGCCTCTTCTGTGAGTTTGCATCAAGAATTATGTCACCAGTAAACACAGACTTAAAGGGAAAATCAGATAGACGATCAGCAGTGCATACCTGAGTAGCCCGGCGAGGCTCAGACAAAGGCAGAGACCCAAGAAAAGCATAATAGGCCCACTGCCGATACTCACCCCCATTAGAAAATCCTTGGCATTGAGGCCATTCAGGGCCGCCATCAGATATTCCCTTCGATCCAGAGACCAAAGAGCATAGAGGCATGTAGAGAGGTAGATACTCTACGGGCCCGAGGCCCTAGGTTCCAGGAAAGCACACGCTCACCTAGGTACCATAGTCGTTAGTCAATACCTATGAGGTTCTTTTGGAAATAAGAACAAGTGTCTCAGACAAGTCATTAATGGCGTCCCCCATCAGGCCGTGTCAATCTGGAAAAAACATGGAGAGATGATTATCAAGAGATGGAAGAAGAAGAAGAATTGGAAAAAAGAAGTGGAAATGACTCAATATGCTCCAAGTGAGCTCGTTCAGATGAGCCTTGTACACACTTAGGTCATGGGACTCAATCGCCCCCACAGTAGTCTCATTCCAGCGAGACAGACTAGGGAACACAATCACCTCTATAGAACTGAGGAATTAATGCGCCAAAACATAAAACTCGTATGCCTAGGCAAGTGACATCAGAAAGTACTAGAGTAAGTCACCAGTCACTTAGAAATAAAAAGTAAACATAGTAATGACACATACCCCTACCAGAAATTCATAGCCCTAAATATATGAACTACCACGGCAGCATCCATCCAGCCCCCGGTACAGTGCCACCAAGGCAAGAGAACCCTAATCCACTATCGCGTGGTGTCAAAATCACGGAGTGGTGACAGAAGACACTTATATACTAAACTGGTTGTGTCGACAAATTTTGTATAACCAAACATATAAAGAATGAACGACCGCACAAGCTGGTCGACTTTTGCTTGCTGGTAGGATCCCTCCTCTTTTAATGAGACCGCATATCCCATATGGAATAACACCAGTGCGAACCTTTGGGATGACCCCAGTAAATTGTGGGTGTAATCATTCTACACAATAGGGGAGTACATGATTCCATCAAACTCTAGTGGATTCCCCTCGCATGGGATGCCGGTGAGGTAGGTGAAGTCCTCTAGGGTCATAGTCATCTCCCCAATCAGTAGGTGGAAAGTATGGGTCATATCTATCCATCACTCTAACAGTGCTTAAAGCCTCTGTTAGTAATGTTTTTTGGACTGGACGGAGATGTAATGAATGAAATGAGGGAACCCGGTAACAATAATCCAGGCTCCCACAGCCACATATAATCTCGCTAAACTATGCAAGTTGAGGTCACTGCATACCTATAATCCCTCCGTCACAGGCTATCCATATTATACATGTGATATATATAAGAATGTCAAATCCGTTCGGTATAGTCGACTTTCAATTTATGATCTCTAAATAACACTCGAAACTGATTCTTCGAAGTTATACCACGGCCTTCGATTTACTAGATCGTAAACATGTGTAGGATGTCTATGCCCTGTACACATGACTGACAGAATATCATGAGCATCATTCCACACCCAACGAACAGGCGGAGGTCTAATCATGAATAGATCGGTGACGTGACTGCCATCAAAGTATGGAGCATAACTCATATATCCACAATGGTATCTCAAGTTAAAGGACCACTATGCTCACTCAACTCGAGAAGATTCCTAGTGACGTTGGTGCACCATCTATTAGGAAATCTTCAGTGAGTCGTTCAATGTTTATCAAATAAACACCTACATGTCTATACGAGTCTCCCGAGACTCATGGTTCATTAGGATAAACCATCAGACCAAGTCATGATATACGACATGTATTGGTCTCATCGGATTTTACTAACTGACCCGTGTTCCAGGAACTTTATTTAAAGATATACAACTTATAATAATGCTTCCCAATGTCAATTACAAACTACGTTGTAACTGCGCACTACGTTGTAAATCCTAGGATCTTTGTCTAATATACACGTATCACTAAACCAGATTTAGTTTCAATCTAATCATAATTAGATATCTAATTATAATTAGATCGAATATTTGTATAAAAGACAAGAGGTGCTACCATTAAATAAGTAATATTATGGAAAATGCAATCGCTCGTATTTATGAATCGGACATAAATACAATCCGGATTGGCACTCCAAGCACCAACCCTAACAATTTCTCCCACTTGCTCTAGTGCCAATCCACAGTATCATATACACATCTCAATGTATATCATATACTCATGGCCCTCAAGAGCTCACCTAGCACTCAAGAGGTAGGCAACAACAAGTAAGATCGCTTTAACAAATCGAGTTCATACAACAAACTCAATTATTTTCCTTAGTTAGCATCATTCATATTTTACAGAATCCAAATTCCACATCATTATGACTCAGACACTATATCAGTATTGTGCTACAGCTACTGAGTTATCTATATATTTAGAGATCAAATCCAAATATTATGAGACAACCGCAAGCACTACACTAATATAAAACTTCTAATTTATAGGGTCACTATGCAACTTCTTAAGTTAATACTTCATAAGTTGCAACTGATTCCTCTAATTCAGTATAATCAACGGTGACACTCCCACTGCATCTTTTCTGACTTTATATGACATAAACCATCTAATGTCATAATTAAGATCAAAACTAATTGAACCTTATGGTTGCAGACTAAATTCTCCATGAATAAGAAACTCATTCTTAATATCTCTAATATAACAAAGAACATGTTTCAAGATCCATCATATGGTCTGCAGTATATCAACATATCTCGTAACAATTACGATTAAATTGATATTTTTAATCGCACATAATATAGTATTCATTACGCCATCATCCTATGATGCATAGGATTTACTAGACATTCTAATCAATCTCTCTTTCGAAAAAAAAAGTATCATCCTTTACGAAAGATGAACACTATATATATATATATAAAAAGACACATTAACTGTCAAATAGTTATACTAACTATTATACAGATAATCTTACTGTGTCCATTATTAGATCATATCTAATGTACGACTAATGTGAGTTTCTCAGAAGTCTCTTAGTTTGATATCATATATGAAACTTTATATCAAATATAACATAGACTATTCGCACTGCTTTCACGGAGAAAAGAAGACTTATGATATATACAATGCTAGAAAGAAGTTTGTACGCTCCCACTGACCCTACTAACAAATATGTATTCTCTATGTTTTGATAAAATCAGACAGTCTGACTGTAATCAAAATTATAGAACACGAGTTTTCGAAAACTTACCTGAGTCTACAGTAGGCTCTATAAGCCAGTATATCAAACTTTGATCTTAGCAGAATACAAACTCTTGGGCCATTCTAGAATGAATTCTTCAAACAAAGAAACCACAACGGATTTCTCATTCGAAAAAAATATTCAGGAATGCCACTTTGCATTCTTTAGCCAAAATACATAGTTTGATATCAACATTAACCAACAGATTCTTAATTGTTCCATTAGTGCGACTATAGACAAGTTTCCTCAGAATCTACAATAGATCACTGAGTAAAACCTTTTTCACTGTCATACTGTAAAGGTCAAACCTTTAATTAGCCCACATTGCTTTTGCTGCGCAAACAATTTGCACACTTTATGAACTATTCAAAACGAAAGCTTAATCAAATTCAAAATTTGATCGTAGTGAGCTATGAACAATTTTAGATCTATAGTTCAATGCTAACTTTCAAAATCGATATCAAATATCGCTCCCACTATAAGTTATAGGATAATTTTCTTCGATAAGAAAACAACAGAATCATTAAGTATCAAATACTTTGTAAATGATTCTGACATCTTATTGGACTTATACGGAAGGTATATAAGGGTCTTTTCATCTTATTAATTATGTAGTTCCATTATAGTTTATCACTCTCACATTTGACTTCAATAAGTCAGGTCTTTTCTACAATTGTCAACATCTAATGTTAACATACCAAGTAATAAAACAATTTTATTGCTCGGGATCATAGAAAAGATATTCTATCAAATAGAATACAATATTCTATAAAAATATAATAAATGATAAACTTTTACTTGTACCTCCGGGCGCAAGTACTTTCAATTATATAACAATTATATAAAAGAAAGTTTCAAATCTTAAGCTTTTCAAGATTCGAATTTTCTACTATACATATCATATATGTAACTGTAGGAACGAATGGAACCTTGATTAAATAGATGAATTAGTGTTACTAGGGCATAACCCCAAGAGTATTGAAAAACTAATTCGGTAACACTCAATATCAATGAATCAAATTATATAAGATTCAATTACTCCCACTGACCAATTCCATCAAGTGGAATCGTGGAAGTTTAATATTGAGTAGGAATCACATTCATTAAATAACTTTAGAACTAATTGCCTTAAATTCATATGTTTGATCATATCAAACATCTTCGAACAATTCAAAGACTCACAATGAATTTCAAGGATATAGTTTTCAACACTTCAAATAGAATATTTTTGAACCATTCAAAATATTCTATCCGCATTTCATCAGAAACATATTGAAAGTTCTCGAACCATTCAAGACATTCAATATATATACTTTTAGAAACACACAACTAAGTCATGACAATTCATTAACTAAGTTACAGAGTGAAGAAAACTATCAAATGCAATTTCTAATTCATTAAACCACATACTTCCAAAGTATTAGTTTAATAAATCTTGTGGTCCAATGACAATCATTGGTTAAATGAGATTTAATCACATTCATAATACAATATTCATTAAATGGATAAGGATATATGGTGTGATCTTGTATCATACCATCCTTTACCATACGGAATAACCATCTAATGTTTATGTGACAAAAACTCATAAAGCACTGCTCTAAGTTATTTAGTTAACCGAACATTTTCTTAATGTTTATTTTTTTCATTAATGATACTACTAGTCATATTAAAATATGTAACAACTGTTTATATAGAACAAGTAACTATCCAATAGTCACAAGTTCCGATATCAAATATCAAAACAGTTATTAAATATTATTTTAAATAACTAGACGGGAGATCCGGTATCCAATACCTATAGTTGTCGTATAGCGAGAATCGATATTCTCTATACACAACTATACACATCTCATTTCTTAAGCTTTATAATTTGCGTTCAATTATTCACAACAATTGTAAATGATTTAGCAAACTGTGTCAGACACGTGACTTCTAAAAGTCACTAAAGCCAAGAAACGTCATTATAAGATAAACAAATACTAATGGGATTTCCCTAATGCCAGTCAAGAATCTCGAGACATGAACTAATTCAAGTCAATTCTTACTGCATAAGAAACTATTCTTACTAGAAAACTATATCCAAAATATATATCTATTTAGATTACAAATCTTGACTCAGTAACTAAGTCACTAAACCATCTTGATTTTTCAAGAAAATCAGATAAACAGTTCCCAATGGTTTGAACTAATCTAACAATATCTAAGTCTACTGTCATTCTAGAACCTATTCTAGAAATACGCAACCATAAGTAAAGTCTGAAAACATATTCAAGTAATATGCTATGTAGTGGAATAGAAGTATAATTCTATAAACAGTATAGAATAAAGGAAAACAAAAGCAGCAAATTCTAAAAAATTACACACTGTTTTAGTTATGGATTTTTAACCCAGCAGTGTCTCCCACTACTTTACATAATACCGTAATCCCCAAAAGAGAACAGGAATTCAATAATTAAATCGAATTTCATAGTGAGAGTAGGATCCCATGAATATATTTCGACTCACAGCTTTGGCATGGTCTCGCCTACGTATATTCATTAGGTAGACAACTCATTGTCAATCACTCACCAGTAACTCCTAATTTTGGTCATGACCGTTTCTCATTATGACAACTTTGGCACGTTCATAAGGAGGCGTATCAAGGCCAAACTTGCCAATGACAAACTCAAGCTACCGATATAGTCCTGACAGCTTTGGCTTGTTCAGGATTTCCACTTTCACTTGAATTTGTCTAGTATCAATATACAACCGGCATGGATAAAATTCTATCAACTACGCCCTCACTGCTTTGGCACAATCTCGGAATGCAGCCATAGAAAGTTACCCATAAACCGTATTGACAAGACATGCCAATAAACATACATCCAATACACGTTACTTTACAGCCTTATTTTAAGCGGAGATTTTCCTCAAGAAAGCATTGTTCTACATCAAATGTGGAATATAATCTAGATCAATTTCTAAACAATTCAATTCTACTTCAGAAAACATAACTCAATTTAACCATTGAATTTCTGTTACGATTCCGTTAGCGTAGAACCAAAAAGTCAAAAACATATAGATTACATGCATGTGCGAACATTAAAATTGGATTACATATCATATATCTAGAATGACTAATATAATGAATGAAGCATCACACCTGCTCTGATACGATTTTTGTTGGAGTTTCGGGCGAAGGGCGCAGCGGAAGCGCGGTTCGGGCGAAATCGTAATTTTAAATCTTTTTAATTTATCGAAGAAATTATTCAATATCTAATATGAATAATTTATTCATATTTCAACTAAACATGTTTATTCGATATCAAATAACAACATAAACAAGTAAGAAACGTCGTGAAACTTTTACGAAAATGTTTTTCCGTAAAATGACGCAAAATGCGATTTGACTGAACCGACCACCCAATACTTATGGGGACTGCCCAGGTCAGCCCTAATAGGATAGCTCGTGGGCTTCCCAAACAGTGAAAAAATCACTGTTTGGACAGCCGTCACCCGGTTGGCTTAAAATTCACCAGGTAACGCCGTTTTTCACTTATTTCAACTCCGAAATAATTTCCGGCAATTGTTCCAACACCCAAAACACATTCAATATATTTATAAGACATCATTTTCATCACCAAAAACAGAATTATTCCAGATCTGATCCAGAAACCGAAAATGCCAATTTTAATGCTTTAAATCCAATTTTTTAAGATTAATCCAATTAATCAAAACACCAACCAAAGTCACCACACATGAAGCACCCAAGAAAAATTCTAGGCATTACAAGAGTGGTCATAACACTCTAGAATGGCAACATGTCATCAAATGATCAAATTGGACAATAATTACAATAATTCCATGCAAATCACTTCACACATGCATCAACATTTCCAATTTCATCCACCAAAACCAAAAGCCCCAATTTTTCTACAAGCAAAAGAAACACTAGAACTATTCTAGGAACACAAGAACAAGTAAAAACAATTTTCTAAACTAAAGAATGATAAAGATTACCTTTAATCTCCAACAATCTTTAAGCTTTTCTTGGTTTTCCTTCACTTTGATCATGGTTTCTTCAAACCAAAAATTTGAAAGCTTTTCTTGGTGTGTTTCGGCAATGGTGGAGTTCAAGAAAGAGAAAACAAAATTTTCACCTTTTTAAACTTGTCACTGCCGACTTAAGAGGGCATTTTTTTCATTTTGGAAAAATTAATCCAATTAATAATATTAAGCTTTTATGTTAGCAGATCAAATTTGCACACATTAGGCTTAATAAAATCATGTCATGTGTTTCAATAATAATTAAACATATTTCATAACATTTATGAAATATAGATATTATTTAACTATTCAAATATTTAACAATTAAATATCTAAATAATTAATTAATATAATTATTATTATATATGTATTTTTATTTACATTAAATAACAAATACATATATATTAATGGCATGTGTCAAAATCTCATTTGACAATTAATTAATGTGTATCTAATCAAATTATGTATCAAATACAAATACACAATAATTATTAATTGATCAAAATCCTCTAATGCATTTGTTATCGTTTAACCATTTAAACGATTAGAATTAACTCACTTAATCCGATGAAGTATTATAAATAATCTGTATTATTCATAACGTGTTGCCCGAGTGCTCAATGAGTACACTTCATATTTTGGGACTCTCTAAGTTTAGGTTTATCTGTCACGAAATCCAATTTTGTGTCCATAATTCACTTATTCATGAATTATGACAACCACAGATAATCTCGTTAAACTATGCAAGTTGAGGTCACTGCATACGTTTAATCCCTCTGTCACAGGCTATCCATATTATATCTGGGATATAGATAAGAACGTCAAATCTGTTCGGTATAATATAGTAAAATTTCAATTTAAGATCTCTAAATAACACTCGGAAATAATTTCTGAAGTTATACCATGGCCATGGATTTACTAGATCGTAAACATGTGTATGATGTCTATGCCCTGTACACAAGACTGACAGATCCTCTTTTCATATGCACAAGATATCATGAGCATCAGTCCACACCCAACGATCAGGCTAAGGTCTGATCATGAATAGATCGGTGACGTGACTGCCATCAAAGTGTAAAGGATAACTCATATATCCACAGTGATATCTCAATTCAAATGACCACTATGCTTACTCAACTCGAGAAGATTCCTATTGATGTTGGTGTACCATCTATTAGGAAATCTTCAGTGAGTCGTTCAGTGTTTATCAAATAAACACCTACATGTCTATACGAGTCTTCCGAGACTCATGGTTCATTGGGATAAACCATCGGACCAAGTCACGAAATACGACATGTACTGGTCTCAACGGATTTTACTAATCGACCCGTGTTAGTAAATCTTGACCAGAAACTTTATTTAAAAATATACAACTTAAAGTGACACTTCGCAATGTCAATTACAAACTACGTTGTAACTGCGCACTACATTATAAATCCTAGGGTCTTTGTCTAATATACACGTATCAATAAACCAGATTTAGTTTCAATCTAATTGTAATTAGATTGAATATGTGTATAAAAGACAAGAGGTGCTACCATTAAATAAGTAATATTATGGAAAGTGGAATCGCTCGTATTTATGAATCAGGCATAAATACGATCCGAATTGGCACTTCGAGCACCAACCCTAATATTTTAGCGGCCGGAAGAACGTTATAGAGTGGAGACGAACGTCATGTGTGGGTTTTCAGGCACACGGTCATATGTTGGGAGTTCTAGCCATGACATTATTGATGGTCTTTGCTGGAAAATAATAAGTGGTGTCAGAAAGTTGCCAGAGATAGTTTGGGTGCAAAATGGCTGGACAGAGGTTTGTTTTATTATTTTTTAAATCATTTTGAAATGAAAAGAGATCCTGCCTTTTTATATCTCGACGAATGTCCAGACGGACATGACTTGAAGAAAATTTTCGGCTAGATGTATTTGAAGAAAATGTTCATCCGGACATTTGTAAAATGATGAAATGTAGCTGTGATGTTTGGGCATTTGACTTGTGTATTGTGTACCTGAAGGGGATCAAAAGAGAATATAAGCTTTTAGCCTCATTTGAAGGGATGAGGATCTCTATTAGCAAAAAAGAAAAATGCTCAGTGGATCAGAAAAAAAGAGACTGTTTCATAAGGAAAAAGCGAATGAACCAGTTTGCTAAGGAAATTTGACAGTGAACTCTCATCTGTCATAAATGCTGATATACATAGCTGGCAAGTATAGTTGCAAAGAACAGCAGAACATTAGACAACTCTGGGAATTGAGTAGAGCCTTGGGAATAAGGTCAGAAAAGCATAATGTCAGATAACTCCAAGAATGAGGTGAAGACTTCAGGAATGAGGTTGAAGCATCACAGATAACTTTGGAAATAGATTTGGACCTCGGGAATGAGGATATATATTAGACAACTATAGGAATAGAGTAGAGCCTCAGGAATGAAGACAGTTTAGTAGAACGTCAGTAAACTCTAAAAATGGGGTGCAAACTTTAGGAATGAGATCGAAGAGTCACTGACAACTCCTAAAATGGAGTAGACGATCGGGAATGAGTATAGACATCAAAAAACTCCTAGAATAGAGCAGAGCCTCGGGAATGAAGACAAAACAGTAGACGACTCAGGGATATGGTGCAGACTTTGGGAATAGGGTCGAAGCGTCACAGACAATTCCGCGAATGAAGTAAAGCTTGGGAATATGGATAGGAGATTGAAGCATCTTACAGTCAGGATCGAAGCATCTGACATATGATCAAAGTATTGGAGAACTTGAGAGTGCAATCAACTCTCACAAAGCTACATAAGGAGATCGAAGCATCTCACCACCAATCAAAGCATTAGAGGGCCTGAGGGCCCAGAAATCAATAAGCAAACTACTACATAACCATGTAAGTATGGCGAAGACCGACAAACCAGGTAAGTAAAAATGTATGTATGACTTTGGCAGACTTTTCATTATCACACAGTGCACAAGCCTACCAAAATGGGGGTGACTATAAACATTATATTTTTACGAATAATCCGATGATGAGTCTCTTATAGGGAAATACATGAAGGTTTGGAAAGTTGCAAGCATAAATGCTGGAAAGGATAGAACTCCAGAGAATTCTGGAAAAATAGTCATGTCCCGGTCGGACATCACCTATGTTCAGCCAATATTTTCTTAGTCCAAGTGTCTGGCCGGACATATATTGGGTTTGGCCAGATATATACAGATCCTTAGATTCATTGACCAATCACTCTGAGCTGATTGTGTGATTTATGAGATTTGATTTATGTCCGACCGGACATTCATCTGAAATAAAAATCATGCCGGATATAGATCAAGTTTTCAGCGAGTGTGCAGATTTTGAATTACTAAAATCACATAATCTGATTAATGTACAACCGAACATTATTCTCAAATAAATATTATGATGGACATAGATCAAGCTGTTAGCGAGTGCGCAGATTTTCAATTACTGAAATCACGAGATCTGATTAATATCCAGCCGAACATTATTTTCAAATAAATATCAGACTCGACATAGATCAAGCTGTCAATGAGTGTGCAGATTTTCAATTACTCAAATCACATGATTTGATTAATGTCTGACTGATTATTGTTCTCAAATAAATATCCGGTCAGACATAGATCGAGCTATTACTGATAATGTTGAATAGCAATCACTGAAATCAAAGAGGTGATTTGATTTCCTTTTCCCCTTTCAATCCTACTTCGAACACTATAAATAAGAGCCTAAATTCTTCACAAAATGCTTAGTCTAAAATTTTAGGAGTGAGGTGTGAAGTTTTGAGAGAAATAGAACTTTTGGAGGCAATTAAAAAAAACAATCCCAGTAAGAGAGAAAAACAATGAGAAAAATCCTACGAGTTTCTTTAAGTTTTCTCTTTCCGACTTATAATCCAGCAACTATCTGATTTTCAGAAGTGTTTTTTGAGCCAACTACACCTAAGGTATGACATGAGGGCTCCATAATCTCTATTTCCATCGTATTTTTCACCTTTTTTCCTAGTCTTACACAATATCTCATGCCGGACTTGATATAGGTTCGGTCGGACATGCATTAATTTATAAAAATGTCCAGCCAAATATAGAATGTCCAGCCATGCTTTTCCGATGCCGGGCCGGAAAAATATGCACCTATTATTCGATTATCCTTATGAAAATGTGACGTTATCACTATTTTAATTGTTTTATTACTACTATTTCTATTTTACAGTCGTTTTATTATTTCCATGTTACACTACTCCGTTATTACTATTGCTATGCATGATTCTATATTTTTATGTTTCTGATTTACATAGCATATTCGACCAGATTGGATATAAGTCTGGCCGAACATTAATGGCATGGCTTCGAATAAGCAAGGCCAATAAGATACATACTCTATTATGTTTAATTAGTGTTTTTCTATTGCTTTCACAATTTCAGGAAGTTTATGACTATCAATATTGCTATTTTATCATATTTTTTTCATTAATGATTACACATGTGTATGCTTAAAATTGTTATTGCATGATATTGCAATCCAAGATATGTCTATACCTCTTTCAAATTTGAGTATTATATTTGCATCAGTAAGGGACTATTTCTAACCCAAACAGGTTTAAGGTCGACCGTTGCGAGTTATAGTGCGGTCTTAAATCATTCACATTGTTTCATACTATGTGGCGACTCCATCATTCTCCGGGTAGTCCCCTCTGGGCTATCCGTACTCTCTACGGACTGCGAACCCAATAATGTCGTGGTTGCCAACATTATAGGCATAGCGATAAAATCAATTTCGCTCCTACAGAAAGACTCCAAGAAACCCCGCGAAATGTAAAACTGCAAGACAAAAAATAGCTCGTGATGAATGTCTGTATTACAAGATGTTTAGACACTAAAAGCGAGATTGCCCAAATTTGAAAGGAAAAATATGACCCTCAAGTACGCTTTCTATTTTTCTATTATTGACATCTCTTTAGCTTTATATGAAAATAGTTGTTGGGTGTTTGGCACGACAGTCACACTCATATTTGCAACTCCGTGCAGGTCATTAGGGTTAAAATAAGGCTTAACAAATAGGAGATCCAGTTTATAGTCAAGACATTGATGACGATGTCATAAGAATAATTATTTTAGATCTCCTTAATGGATATAAAATGGTTTTACATGACTGTTATTTTATACTCTCTCTAATTAGGCATATTATCTCGTTACCTATATTAGATAAAGATGGATATAATATAAATATTAAAGATGGTACTTTATATATGTATAATAAAGACAACTATTTTTATATATGTATAATAAAGACAACTATTTGATATGTGAATGTTCTTTATTTAACGGTCATCATGTTTTGGAAATAAATTTAGTATCTTTAATAAATAGGAAAATAAAAGAAAATATCTGAATTAAATAATACTGAATTATGACATATGAGATTGAGTCACATAAGTGTTAAATGTCTATTGAAATTGTTAGGATGTTTTGATTGAAGATCTTATCTTAGATCCTTATCTGATTGTGAGTTATATATCTAAGGAAAAATGACAAAGGCGTCATTCATCGGTGTGGGACACCGTGCTAATGGGCATTTGTTAGAGCTAGTACACAGTGATGTGTGTGATCTATTAAATCATGCCGCTCATGACATTTCTACATATTTTACGACTTTCACGGATGATAAGTCACGATTTGGTTATAACTATTTGATGAGACATAAATCTAAAACATTTGAAAAGTTCAAAATATTCTGAAATAAAATTGAAAAAAACTAGGAAATTCATCAAATGCCTTCGATCAGGTCGAGGTGGTGAATACATGAGCGAATAATTCAGATGTTATTTAAGAGAGAATGAGATTCTCGCTCAATATAGTCCACCAGGAAATCCTCAACACAATAGTTTGACTGAACGAAGAAATCATACTATATTGGATATGGTGCGATCTATGATGAGTTATACGGATCTTCCATATTACCTTTGGGGTTATGCTTTACTTAATGTTGCCCACATATTGAACAGAATTCCATCGAAAACTATTTTATGACTCCATATCAGATATAGTACGGTAGAAATCCAAGTCTTAGATATTTAAATATTTAGGGTTATCCTGCTTACATTAGAGTCAAGCAGTGAGATAAAATAGCACCCATGGGGCATAAATTCAAATTCGTTGGATATCTTGAAAATTCGTTGGGATATCGATTCTACGATTTTGAGCAACGAAATGTATATGTTGCTCATTATGTCATTTTTCTTGAAAATGAATTTTTGAGAGAAGGTAAGAATTGTAGAAAGATTGAACTCGATGAGTTCAATCCTAACTTAAAGATCCAACTAAGTGAAATATATGTGACACAGGTTCTACATATGTCGAATAGAGTGTCGATACCTCCAGAAAGACTAATTTTCACGTTTGAAATGAGATTTGATGTTCTCCTCATGGAGGAGACGGATCTGACCATATATAAAATGGCGATATTAGATATAGATTCGGGAAAATGGAAAGAAGCCATGAAATCCAAAATGGATTCTATGCATGACAATCAAGTCTGGGACTTGGTTTCGCTTCATGCAGGAGTTAAACCTATTAGTTGTAAATGGTTTATTAAATAAATCATGGGCCCGATGGAAAAGTAGAAACCTTTAAGATGCGACTGGTAGTGAAAGGTCACACTCAACGTCCCGGAATTGACTATAAGGAATCTTTTTCACCAGTCGCCATGCTAAAATTCATTTGATACTTTTAACCATTGTTGCATATCACGATTATGAGATATGGTAGACAGATATGAAAACTGTGTTCCTAAATGGATTCCTCAAATATGATATCTATATGGAACAACCAAAAAGTTTCTTATCCCGACGTTTAAATCGTTATTTTGATGAGATAATTAGATTATCTAGATTTATCAAGAATGAGAAAGAACCGTGTGTTTATAAGAAAGTTAGTGGGAGTATGATAGTATTTCTGATACTGTATGTAGACGATATCCATTTCATTGGAAATGCTATAAGATTGATACAAAGTGTAAATGCTTACTCTTATAAGAAAATCTCCATGAAAGATGTAGATGAAGCTTCTTATATACTGGGTATAGGCTTTATCGGGATAGAGAAATGAAGCTTATAGGGTTGTCGCAATCCATATACATAGACAAGATGTTAGAAAGGTATAATTTTACGACTATAAGGCAGTAAATATACCATTTCGATATGACATACATCTTTCAAAGAAAATGACACCTCAAATTGAGGTAGAAAGAGTTAGAATATCTATCTTGTCATATGCTTCTTGTATTGGAAGTAATATATATGATATGCTATGTTCAAGACCCGACATTAGTTTTTTCGTTAGTGACATTAGCTGATATCAATCTTATACCGGTGATGAGCATTGGGATGTCGTGAAACATATCTTAAAATACCTTAAGGGTACTAAGGATAAGTTTCTAATTTATGGAGAAGATGAGCTGCAACTTAAAGGTTACACAGACTCTCATTTTAAGGATATTTGAATGATAAAAAGTCTATATTCGGATACATATTTACCCTTAATATTAGTGCAGTTAGTTGAAGATGTTAAAAACAAGGCTTTATACTGGACACTGTGTGTGGTCCGATATTGGGATAATAATACCATTATAAACTATTATTAAAATGTGTATATATATTCATAGTCGTTGGTTTTGGAATAGGGTCGAATTCCTATAACCTAAAAGACTAGCACTTGTCGTATATTGGAATTAGAGTTCCAATGGTCTAACCCAATGGACCATGAGCAATGGAAGCTCATAGAGACATGTGGGTATTTATTAGAGTGAATATTGAATGACTCACAGATAATTCCTAATAGTTTGTAGTACACGCCACCATCAATAAGAATCTTTTCGAGTCTAGTAGCATATGTGATCCTTTGACTATATGATAACACTAGTTTTTTGTGTGATCTTCCGTACTTAGATGGCATGTATCTCAGAGACCTTTCATGGTCTGACCGCTATATGTTCGTTGGGTGTGAACTGATGCACTTGCTAATCAATGCGTATCAAGATAGGATCCTCGGCCTAAATTTGTACCATAAAGGGTTTAAGTATCCACATTTATGAGTCATGATACATAAGACTTTGGCTAAAGCCGATCACCTAGGGTTAATCGCATATACATTAGAAATAGCATTTTGATTAGTTATAAAGAATCGTGGACATATCGACAATATGAGATGTGTACTTTGAAAACTTGACGGTATAATCTATATTTCCTAAGCACAACTCAAATAGCCTACGACAGAAGGATTGTTAAACATATGTGATGACCTCAACTTGCATATTTCGGAAAGGTCGTTCATGTTCTTTGTAATTTTAGAGGTTGCCGAATTGCATACATATAAGTTAGGGTCATATGATGAATGTGTCTGAACTTATAGAGTCCCACAATATAAAGTGTACTCGTTGAGAACTTCGGTAGTTAATCATATTTGATAAAAAAATATTATTTGTTATTAAAATTATCAATCAAAATAATAAAGTGTTATCGAATAATATTAATTATTTACTAGACCAATTGAGATTAATTAGATTAATCAAATTTATTTAACTGTTAAATAAATAATCACATAAGAAATTATTGTAATTTTATAAATATCTCTATAAATGGAGAATATTTTGATAATTATAAAATATGTATTAATAGGTGTGCATGCACTTGATTTAATTTGATTAGTCAAGTTGTAAAACATAATTATTAGCTTACACTTAATAAGCCCATTATAAAGTTGAATATACTTGTATCAATATAAAATAAAAGATAAGCATAAGCATAAAAAAAAAATTAACCTAATATAATTGTAGGATAAGTTTTTGAAGTTCTATAAAGAATTTCAATAAAAGTAGAGATCCTGAAAATTTGATCTTTCATCCAAACTTGTTAGGTAAAGTTTCGATGCTCTCTTTTATGTTATGTTTTCATTTGTGAAACATATGGTGATGTATTATGTATTTGATGCATAATAACATAACTTGAAGTTGAAATAAGGTTAAACACAATATGGTTGTGATTGAGTCAAGTTTTATGTATGTTAGACATGGAACACAAAAGTTAAAGTTTTGAACCTAAATAAAAATTTAGAACAATAGCGACCATTCTAGAATCACTTGACCACCTTTAAGTGACATAGAATTGTTCAAAAGTTACTTCTTTGTGGTATTCTTGTTTGGTTTTTATTTTAAATTCAAATTTATAGAGATATGTATTTTGAATATATTTATGCTTTGTAAAAATATTTGATATTTTGAAAAATATGATTTTTGTTCTTTTAATGTTTTATATGTGTTTAATATGTGTTGATGTTGGTTTTGATGTTAAAATTTATATTTTGAGTGTTTGGAAGTGATTGGATGTGAAACCAGTGCACGGAATGTGTTCGGAACGCGCGACATGTGCACAGTGCCCGAGCGCGTTGCGCGTGCGATGTGTGCAGTGACCGCGAACTGAAAGTGTATATCGAGTTTTCGAACATCTTTTTCATGATTTCGGATTCCAATTTGTCCCGGATTTTTTCCTATGTACTTGAAATTGAATATAGTATCTCATTTATTTTAAAAATAAACTCATGCTTTGTATCCGCTGGTTTGATCCGTTTCCGCTACACATGACTCCGATCCGACCTTAAGGGATCCAAATCAACCCCAACATGTTGTCCCCGAGCCCCCACAGAAGCGCTACCCATTGACCCACCACGACTTGTCTGGGCAGGTCGAACCCCGCGACATGTCTGGTAGGTCAATCCCCGATACGTCTTCGACTTGTCCGGCGAATCAATCTCCGATACGTCTTAACAGAACCAACATATATTTATGACCTTCATATGTTATAATATTTTATATTGATAAATTAACTATTTTTTTGTTGAATGTATATCTAAATTCAAAAATTGAGACCTCAATTAACATACAGCTGTAAAATTTTAAAACTTAAAGCCTATGTATGAGCTAGACCACTGAGGCTAGTAGGTAGATAGCTTTCATTCCAAGCAACTGATCAAGCGGAAAGTTTAGTTCCCTTCCCTCATCTATCAGCCAGTATCTGGTCCTGAAATAAAATACTTTTGCATAATGAAGGTTAGTTTAATTAAACAGTGTAGTATTCGTAACACTCTCGGTCTCAACTTCCATCGCATGTATTGGATTTATATATCTTATTTTACTGTTTATTTTTTTCTCTTGCCGCTTATTAGTTTTCGAAAGTCCAAAAATAATCAATGAATTTTCTCTTCTCAACGAACAACTATCCTTTTTCCTTCAATTTTTTTTGTGTTCACATTCGTTAAGGCTTCTATATAAACCCTAACCCTCCTCACAATTTCAATCACTCACTCAAGCTTCTAAAACCAACCCAACTATATTAGCCAAAAAAAAAAAAAAAAAAACCATCTCTCAAACAATCCCTATGGCTCCTCTCAAGCTTGTTTCTGCTTTTGTTCTTTGTATTTTGGTGACAGCCCCTATGTCTCACGCCATAACATGTGGGCAGGTGTCTAGTTCCCTGGTTGGATGCATCGGTTACTTGAGAACTGGTGGGACTACTCCTCCAGAGCCATGCTGCGATGGCGTCAGGTCTCTCAACGCCGCCGCAAGAACCACCCCTGACCGCCAAACTGCATGCAACTGCTTGAAACAAGCTGCCGGACAAATCCCTGGCATCAAATACCAAGTTGCTGCTGGCCTTCCTGATAAATGTGGTGTCAATATTCCTTACAGTATCAGCCCTTCCACTGACTGCACTAAGTATGTGAATATAATCCCTCCACCGCTTTTTAGCTGTCTTTCTTTCTTCTTCTTTTTTTCTTTTAATTGCACAGGCCCTGAGAGTAACCCCAATGCTAAGGAAAGCTTCGATGCAAATCTTACTCTAAACAAAATTAAAACAAAAACAATAGCGCATGCACTATTGCTATGCAGTGGCGGCGAAAAAAATATATAAAAAAATTATAGAATCAACACAAGGTTTGGATATGGACAGTCTACTCCTCATGCCGCCACTGTTACTATTTATCATGTCAAATTTAATGTGACAATATTTTTCTGCCGAAATAATGGAGGATCGGAGACCAACCAAAAATCAAATCTCACCCAAGCATCATTTTCAATGCTTGATTAAAAATGCACTAATGGACACTGATAAATTAACTCAATAGTTTACGGTTATATTACCTCAATGTTTATATTATTATTATTTTTTTAATTTTATTTCTTGTTTTTGCTACGCAGGGTGGTGTGAAGTTGAATTCGGGCTGGCGATCTTCGGAGATAAATTGAGTGAGAAGGCTAAATAATAAAAAAATTAAGGATGTTTTAGTGTCCGAAAGAGTCTCCGCTTGTACTGCGAGTTTCACGTCATGTTGTATTAATTGTTGTTGTTGTTGTGTCCTACTGCCTTTACATTCCATGTCATCATCTGTGCTGTTGTTTATGTAATAACAAAATCTGTGTGTTTACTGTTTATTAAAATGAAGTTATATTATGGCCGTATCTTCCTTGTAAATTTCAGTTGGCAACTTCTCAATAGCATGGATCATTGGCCGTACCTTGCTTATAATTATGATAATATTAAAGGAATTATATGGGTTTCTACTGAGTTTTTTAAATAATCATTTATCATGTGGGCATGGATAAAAATAAACAATTAAAATTTAGTTATATATAAATTTTTATCCAATAACCACCGATCATAATTTATATTAAAAAAAAAATCTCAATATAAGATTCACCTCAACACTGAATCCATATCCTATTAACAGACACTGATATTAAAAAGACTATATATATATTGTTGACGGCAGTTTTTCGCTCGAATGACAATATAAGAAATTAACTCTTCGAATAAACCTCACTCAGCAGTGAATTTGTTTGGCTAGTAGGGAACCGAATGCAAACTCAGCAAGCAGATAGATAAATTACAGATACAAAGATTTACGTGGTTCGGAAGAAAGTAACTCCAACTTACGTCCACGAGAAAATGGAGTATTTTATTACTGCTCGGGATCTAGGCCGACCAGAGCTACAATTGAGGTGGTGAGCTTACAAAGAGTTTATAGCACATCGAGTCTTACACTAGTCCATTACAAATCTCTCAATGGTCAAACAATCGACCAACTTTCTCTTTCTATGACTGTTTTTTTAGTTCTTGATTTCTCTCTAAATGTTGAATTGATAATTTTTTCATCTATTGAATATGAGACTTCAACCCATTTATACAGGCTTTTAAATCTACTATTCAACTGCTTATGATGTCAGTTTACGTTTATCATTACATTAACAACTTTCCTAAACTATCCATAATTCGGCCAATCAAATTAGTCATTTTTCCCTCTCACTGCACCGGCCTATAGCGGCCCTGCCACTGTGCTGTCTATGGTGGCCTTTGGCGGCTGGCAGAGACTACTTTCATGGTGAACTACTGCTTTCCCATAGTCATCATTAACCTTCTAGAAGGGTATCATCTCACTTTACGACACATGTCACTTGACTCAAGCGTGGATTGACATGTGATCCCAGCTCCGTTCCTCGAGTCGGCATACTGAGGTGGATGATATTTTGTCAAACTTCTTGACTTATTTAACCAAGTCATGTTGCTAAACATGGACCTCCTCGGGTCGGTTTCCACAAATACTCAAATGAGCCCAAATCCAACATTTATTCTGTAGGTCGGGTTGGATCGAAAACTCACTTCGTCCTCAGCTTACTCAGCCCTCGTGAGAACTCCTCTATATAGTGGGCTCGAGTCACTCTGTATGACTTTAGCCTCCCTAGGTCCTTGGACCTTTATCATCCTCTCTTGGCCAAGTACAAACCTCATTCTACCTCATCTCATTATTTGAATTTTCTCGGGGTGAAATACCACTATCAAAATATATATATATATATAGATCCGCTTAATAAAACAAAATTGCTTTATGATTACTATGCGAACGATAAAATATCAACATGTTCCGGATCTGAGAATTCTTTTAAATATTTATATATATTCAGGATTTATACATTTATAATACAATCCAAAATCCAAAGTCGTAACCAACTTAACCAGTTAGTGCCAAACTTTTACCTTTTTTATATGAGATATATCCACTCCACTAATATTTGATGAATTGGATAGTCATATGATTGTCGTCAATTGGTGGCAAAACCTATACTTTATTGAAGATATATACAGTTTTATAAATATTTGATGAATTGGATGCACATTTTTGTACGAAAGGCTTGAGCCTGAAGTGTGAATTTAACACTTTTATAAATATTTTTGTAGGAAGGCACACTTTTATAAAATATGGTATTAATTAAATCTTGTTTAACATTTTGCTCACATGGGTGACTCTTGTCACGTGGATCCAACATACGTTAATATATATCACTGAAATCAGTGTGAATTTAGCTCATATATCTGACTCGTATTCAAAAGCTAGTTCAATATAAACCTAACTCATGTCCAAAAATTGAAAATTATTCAAAATTTATAATATTATTATCAGTTCATAAACTATTTTTATTCGATGTAAAATATTTTTCCTAACACCCCTCATCACCTAACAGAATTAAATTTTGGAACAAACACAAATATCATCATCTCTCTCGCTATCATCGGCATTTTCCACCTTTACAGACGTGTTTCTGATGAATTTTGAATAGACCATTATATCATCTCCAATTGGATGACACCATATACATACCAACAATTAGGTTCAAAATGGTAGTAAATACTATATGAAAATGTGATGACATGTAATAAATAGTAGAATGATGATATGGTAGTGTTAGGGTTGTAAATTAAACGAAATGAACAGTTCGAATTTGATTTATATTCATTTTAATTCGAGATTGATTTGTTTAAGAAATGAGCTATTCGAAATAAAAAATAACACATTTGAATTTTATAAGGAATTTATTTAAAATTTAAAGAAGTAAATAAAAAATAAAGTTTGAATTTTTTAAATTTAAGTTCGAGTCAAATTCAACTCATTTATTAATAGAGTTTGAGTTGAGCTCAATCTCAATACTTTCATAATAAATCGAATTTGAATAACGGATGTAAAATTCCGTTGAAATTCGAGCTCTTATAAATACTTATCTAATTAAATTTGATAATCACTCTTCGATTTAATTTCATAATCAATGCCAATATCATCCAAAACTTTCTCCTATTTCTGTTGCCGTCACACAACTTATTCTTGTTTCTAAAATTTTGGCTAAAAAACTGCTGTCGACGACCATTAATTATCTCCTTCTTGTCATCAATATGTAATGTTACACGATTACTTATTGGGGAAAAAATCGAAAGTTGTTTCAGGTGCATGTGGCTGCATGCGATTAGGGATAGCAGTGGGTAGGGTATGGTGTGGGTTTGCCATTACCAAACCCACACCCGCATATGTAAATAAATTACCAAACCCGCACCATACCCGTTGCGGGTTTTAAGTTTCATTACCAACCCGCACCGCATATAAAAATAAATTACCAAACCCGCACTGGTATCCAGCGGATTTTTTGCGGGTTTTTAAAATATTGAATTATTTTGTGTTTTTAATAATATAATTTTGTTAATTAAATAATTTATTTTTAATTGCTAGCTGTAGTTTTCACATTTGTTTTTCATTTGACATATACAACATGCAATGTATGTATATACAGTACATAGATAACATAATGTATGAAAGACTCGATACCATATGTTTATTTTTTCATATAAACATAATTAAAACGAGTTTTTCCCTTCATAATTATAATGATCAAAGTTAGCCAACTCAATCGACAATAAGCTAAAAAGTAATCACCAATCTTTGGTCATATTTTTTTATGCTAAGTGTAATGAAAGTGATGCTTACAAGTCTCAAGTGGTGTAAGTGTAATGAAGAAGTAGGAAAGCTACTGAAGTTTTAGTAAACACTAGCTTATATTTTACTCATCTCCTATTTGATCATGTGAACTTAATCCAAATTTTTGTATTATAATTTTTTTAACAAGTATGATTAAAAAAACAATAATAATCATGCAAAAAATCTTCAGTTGGGCACAAAAAATCTTCAGTTGGACTTGGGCAGGTTGCGGGCTGCGGATGAGTGGGAGTGTGGAACTGTGGATTAGTATTTTATGTTTAGATTTTATTAGTTATTTTTATATGAAGGTTTTTTTATATTGTCCTAAAAATATTAATTAATAAAAAATAATATTGCGGATATGCGGATACCCGCAGTGGATACCCGCATTTTTTTCTTAAATACCAAACCCGCACCGCACCCGCAGCGGGTTCTGCTTTAAATTACCAAACCCGCACCGCACCCACTAATATATTAACCAAATCCTACCCATTACGGGCGGGTTTTTGCGGGTTTGTGGGTAAAATTGCCATCCCTATATGCGATTGCCAGGTATGGCATTGAGCTAAGTCTCATGCCCTCGAATAGTGTATTATTTTATCAATAGAAATTATTATCAATTCATTCAAAAATCATTTAATATTTGAAAAATATCAACGTGTTACTAACAATTAATTATCATTCAAAATTTAATAGATATTCGAAAATATGTATAATTTTTAGATGACAAATTTTTTACTTCTTTGAGGTATACAAAAATTATTTTTTTCAAAATTATCAGATAATTTTATGGTGAATAAGTGATAATTTTTTTTTTTCGATTAATTTGACAAGACTTCCATGTATGAGATCTGCCAACTGCCTCGTTTCACATGTTACCCCCAAATTTATCCCATGCATCTCCATCGGTGCCCACCTCGAATACTGTGTTTTTTTGTCACCGTCCCAAAAGTGGTTCAACAAACTTGCCTCAAAATTTCAAAGTTGCTAGGGTGATGGAAACCGAATCGGTTGGAACTGGACGGTTTCGGTTTCAATCGGTTCCGGTTATGGTTCCGGAATCGAACCGGAACCAAACCGGTTCGGTTAGGGTTCCTCCCCTAGCCGAACCGGTAGGAACCGTTGGAACCGTTCGGTTCCAACGGTTAGGTTCCGGTTGGAACCAATTTGAATTTTGAAATAATATGGTTTTTTTATAATTTTTTAGATAAGAATTTTATTTGTAATTTAATGTAATTATGTAATGTAAGTGTGTTATATAAATTCAAATTCATAATTTAAATTATATTAATTTATCAATCTCAATTTTTATTTTCAAAAAAAAAAAAAAAAAAAAAAAACGGAACCGGAACCGGAACATGAACCAAACGGTTCGGTTCCGGTTTCGGTTTCGGTTCCGATTCCACTATAGTGTGGAACCGGAACCAGACGGTTCGGTTCCGGTTCGGAACCGAACCGAACCGCCGGCCCGGTCTAGCTGTAAGAAATGAATCTCACTACTAAATATTTTTAATTTTTGTTGCTGTATCTTTTAAAGAAGAGTCATACTAAAAAGTGTCCTAAAGACATTCATTAAGAATTTATATTTGGAAAGTTTTCACATCACTTTTTTGATAAACATAAAAAATTATTAAAATATTAATTATTTTTTCATTTTTTCCATAAAATTTTTCCAAAAATAGATCGTTAAAGAGTGTCATGAGAACACTTATTAACATTTCCCTTTTAATGAATAACATTGTTAAATACGTTTACTTTTTATTGTTATAAATTTGTCTTTAACCATACATTCAAAAGTCCGGTAAATTTTCTAGAGTTCAGATCAGATTTGGGTTGAGAATTTGTTGTTTAATGGGCTGATTTGTTAGCCTTGAGACCAGTGATCAATTCATACAAGATAAGCAATCTCAAACTTAGAATCTTTCCCTTTCTCCGTAATTAAGATTAGTAAATCTTATGAATTTTCTCATGTTTTCATGTGAGTTGGGCCTTTATTCTTCCAATTGACATTTATTTGTTGCTCAATATATGCTAAATATTTATCATATGTCATGCTGACATGTAAGATAAGACGTTAATACACATGTTATTATGTATGTCAAGTTAAACTTGCATGTTAAGTGAATTGTTATTAAAACTCATTAACTATAGATCAAGCTTGCATGTTAAGTGGATTGCTATCAAAATCCACTAACTATAGATCATGGCACGTGGCCTCACGTGCTTTGGAGTGCTGATTTGTGATCGGAGTATTTCCATTTCATACCCTTGTTGATTTGTGAATTTTGGAGTGAATCCTCTTTGGAGTGGATTGACTTCTGCAGTGACGTCACTTCGTAATGCTACTATTCCGGATCATTGTGAATCAGCATCTGAATTCTTTTCGGAGGTTTGAGGTTTTCGGAGATTTTCTTGACTTTTCTCATGAATAATATTATACTTCTAATAATACTATAACAAGTCTCATGATTGTATTGGATCATTTTCACTAAAAAAAACTTATCGAGGAAGATTAGTTTTAAGGCTGAATCAGTTTATTCCTATTTAACTCATATAGGGGTGATCATGGTTTCGGGTCAAACCACAAACTGACCCGAACCACACACTGCGCGGTTTAAAAAAAAATAAAAATGATTTAGGGTCAATCGGAACCGAACCTCAAATTTGGTCGGTGTGTGGTTTTGAACCAACTGCAACCCGAACCGCTCAAAACCGTAAATTTTGACTGAAATCGCGACCCGAACCGCCTAAACCGCCGACCCGCGTTCAAATTAGATATTATTTTATTATTTTCTTCTTCTTTAACTATGAAATTTAAGATATTTAATGATCATATGACAATATATAATATCTAAATGAAAATTATGTATCTTTTCTCTTCTATTATTATGTGAAAACACACAAAATTTCCTTGAAAAAATTTATAATTCAAACCGTCGACCCGAATCGCCCAAAATTGCTAACCGCCAACCCAAACCGTAGCGGTTTTCCTTATCAAAATTGCGATTTTGGTTTCTAATTTCTCAAACCGCCAACCCGCGCGGTGTAAAGTAAAAAACGAAAAAAACCAACCAAAACCGCACCGCGAATACCCCTAAACTCATATTTACACTTGCAAGAGTTATCCAAGGAAAAATAAATTTAAAAGACTTTGCATTAATTATGAGTAGTTAAGGCATTTATGGCAAGGTATCGTCCACATGCCAAACAGTCCAAAATGGGAAGTGAAAAAAATACACAATATAAAATAGAGGCAGATTTTCCTACATAACAAAATTATGCGGCCATGGAAATTTAGGGATAAAGAAAATATTCAATCTTTATTTGTTCAATGAAGTGACTTTTAGCATGTAATCAGCCATACAATAATTTCCTTCTTTTCCAAAGCTAACTTAGCTAGAAAATGAGTACAAGTATTGCGGGTTCTAGAGGTGAAGGTAAACTTAAAATCTTGGAAGTTTCTGCATGTATAAATAATGTCTGTTATCACCCAAATCATTTCTGTAATGCTGCCGTTTCTGTTATTTACCAGCTCTACGACTCCCTGAGTATCAAATTCCACCACCACTAAGTTCAAGTATGTCTTTCTCGCTAGTTGCAATCTCCAGCTTACAGCTTCAACTTCAGCATAAGCCACATCACCATTAAATTTAGAAATTCTTATGGCTGCCGCTTTAAAATTTCCATCTCAGTCTCTAATAATAGCCCCTAATCCAGATAGATTTTCTCAAAGTTGGTGGCTGCATAAGTATTAATCTTGTACCATTAAGCGGGAGGGGGGCTCCATAAATTCTTAACTACTGCATATTCCTTTAGGTTATAAGTTGTATCCAAAATCTTGTTTCTTTTGTATGAATCTACCATTACTTCTGCTTTGGCTACAACTCCCCAGGGTTCCATTTTACCTTCAAAAATGCTTCTGTTTCTAGTCTGCCAAATTGCCCAGAAAATAACCACAATCATCTCTAATTTTATCTTAATGTGAATTCTTAACATTCGATCAAAGACAGTTACGATATCTTAGCATGTGGTATCTTGAATGCTCTCAGCAAAAGGAGTTATATTCCAGCATTTCTTAGCTTTCTTACAGTTAAGCAGAACATGGATAGTATCTTCCACTCCATCTTTGAATGTTAGACATAATGGTTCTTGCAGAATCTTCTTTTTCCATAGGTTCTCAGCAGTTGGCAACAAGTTTTAGGCCGCTCTCCACATGAAGATCTTTATCTTTTCAGGAATATTGAGAGTCCAGATGATGCTCTATTGATTTTTTTGATGCAAAATCAGTGGGAAAGTCTGGATACTTAAGCTTGAGAGCCAGTTGGTACCCACATTTGATCGAGAATTGGCCTTTCTTGTTATAGTGCCAAATTAAATGGTCTGATTCCGAGCTCATTGAAAGAGGAATTGATAATATTGCTTTTACGTCTCGATCTTTGAACTTTTTATTTATCCTCTTTTCATCTCATATGTTATGGGAACTCAAAATGTCTACAACCATAGCCTCATAAGGTAGATCTGGCTCCAGGATTGGTCTGAACGTCGATGGCCTAGGAATCCAGTTGTCATTCTTTATCTTCACTTGATTTTCATTGCTAATTCTCAATCTATATCATACTTTGCGAACTTGCATTCCCATAAAACACTATTCCAGATAAAAAAAATGGATTGGAGCCTACCTTAGCATTAAGAAAATCAGAGTGTTTGTAAAATCTTACCTTCAATACCTGGTCAACTAATGATTCTGGAAATTGGATTAACCTCCACCTCTGTTTTGCAACAAGTTCTTGATTAAAATGAGAAAATTCTCTAAACCCATGACCTCATTTACTTTTGGCTTGACTTAATCTTTCCCACCATGGCCAATGGATGCTTCTTTTATCTGCTTTTGAGCCCTACCAAAAACCAGCAATAGCACTTTGGATATCCTCATGATAGGTGCGGTTTATACCCACTTATTCCTGCATTCTTAGCTTATTATTTTGTTAAATTTCGTATCATTTAATGTATTTGTAGTTCTTTTATGTTTTATTTATAGGAATAATTGGAATATGGATCTTAAGCATTTGTATGTGTTTTGGGACCCTACGGATGCATCGGAAGCACACCAGAAGAGCGAAAACACAGAAAACAACAGTTATAAAAAGTGAATGGCGCTGCAACACCATTTATAGGCGATGTGGCGCCTCCTCAGTAATTCACATTTAAATTTCCTATAAGTCGGGTGCTGCGACGCCACTTTCCGATGCAGCGGCGCTATGCAGACTCCTAGAAACACCAATTTTTAGGATTTTACATGCATAATGACTTCAAGACTTTCTTATAAACACATAAGTTCGTCCAAAACCCTAGAATATGAGGCTAATACACAACACAAAGACACAAAACACATATTTAAGAGAGATCTAAGGAGGAGGATTGAAGAGCGATAAGAGGGGACGAAGGCGGTGACATCCGAAGAGGAATAGATTCAATTCGGGGTTTATCTTCTAGTTTCTTTCTTTAAACTCTAATGGTGTCCAATATGTTTATGACCATATTTTCATTGTTTTTATCTTTAGTCATGAATTAACTTCATAATTCTAGAGGATGATGTAGCCAATGCTTGAACCTATGTATTGATTATCAATTTAATTGTTACGAAGTTTTATTTAAGTTTATTTGTATTCTCTTGTGTTTTATGCTTCTTATTTGTTGGCCACAATACCGATAGGAAACATCCTGACATGGGAGGACATGGCTACTAAATTTCTTGCGAGGTTCTTTCCACCAGCTAAATCAGCGCAACTGAGAACAGAAATTAGCATATTTAGGCAGTTGGAGACTGAGAATCTATACGAGGCCTGTGAGCATTTTAAGGATCTACTCAGGAGATGCTCACAACATAATTTCAAAGACTGGGTTCAGATTCAATTATTCTACAATCGGTTAAATGGTCATAATAGAACCATGGTCAATGCAGCTACTGGAGGAATTTTATTCAAGAAATCTGCTAAAGACGTCTATGTTTTATTAGAAGAGATGTCCATCAATAACCATCAATGGCCAAGTGCATGCCCGAATGTGACTAAGGTGGCCGGTAGATATGAGGTGGATTATATTGTTGCACTTACAGCTCAAATGTCATCCCTCACAACTCATATAACAACATTGACCAATCAACAAAGCCAACTATCTATTGAAGTTGTCGCTGTTAATAGAATGCTTTTACCTAACGGAGGATATGAGAAAGTCCAGTATGTGAACAATCGGAACTTCAACAACTATAGAGGCAATCCTATGTCTAATTATTCTCATCCGAACCTGTCATATGCTAATACAGAGAATGCCTTGTAACCTTCATTTGGCTTCAACTATCAAAGAGCTGAGTGGAAATCTTCCTTAGAAGATTTCATGAGCATGTTTGTTGCTAATACTTCAGCGAGGTTTGAGAAGAATGAGTCAAGACTGAACAATATTGAGACACATATGGGAAATATAGAGTCAACAATAAAGTCTTTAGAAGCACAGATTGGGCAGATTATTTCCTCCATGACCAATCAACAGTAAATGGCATTTGGATAAACTGCCACAGTCTGCCAAGCTATCTTTTTCATGTCACAACAGTCAGTGGATACCAAAGAAGAAGCCACCATGACTATTTGGGTGGTTACGTCTGGCTGAAGACGTTAAACTTAGCGCTAGCGGGGAGGTAATTCTTGCATTTGTATTTTGTTTATTTGTATTTGTATTTGTATTTTCTTTACTTTTATTTTATTTTATTGTGTGCTATTGTTTATTTATTAGTTTGCATGTTATTTATGCAAGTAGCATGAAACACATAATGCCCGCGCAACCAAATTCTGACCAGCAAGAGCCTGATTAACTTCATGCATTGTAGTGTTGTTCTTTTAATCTTATTTCTTTATGTTTATCTTACATTGAGGACAATACAAGTTTTAAGTTTGAGGGTGTGTGCATGTAGTGATAGTTCCTGCTATTTTTTTTAAAAAGAGAGAATTTGTTTCTTTGTTTTATTTTTAGTCTTAGATAGTAAAAAATAAATCTAATGATGAATTTTGTTTGCTTTAGATGAAATTTTCAAAACGATAAGTTCCTAATTGATTTTCATCTGATGCATTGAGTAGGTTATATATGTTAGACTCGTAAGCACTTAACAATAGGTTGTTAAGCAGTAAGAATCTGGGTAATTGGCAAAGTGATTAGTTGAAGAAATTATTTGCTGATGAATGATCGTTTACTTAGATGTCTATTTTGAATTGCTAGTGTTATGATGTATGGTATGAAAAAAATTTAAACCATTTATAACCGATAAGCGTGAAGCCACCCATGGGCGAGCGTTAGGACCATCGTAAGGAGAAATGTTACCTTAAAGGGTAGGTTTTTTGGAAAAAATAAAATGAAAAAAAATGGAAAAAAAAAGAAAAAAAATGTATACCATACTGAGCACAGAATAGGAAAATATAAAGTATTTTTGAGATATCTTTGCCCCATCGGATCTTAATTTTTTAGACGAAATCATCGAGTTGGCTTACTTATGAGTCGAGCTGTGACCAAACCTTTACATATACACACTGTGAGTCTAGCTTAGATGATTTATTCAAGAACTGGATTTTAGTTACATTGAGTACTTTGAAGTTCTCTGATTTCATTGATATGCATTGAGGACAACATTATGTATAACTATCGAGATTATTTTGTTTGCTTTTATTATTATTATATTTTGCATGATTGCATGTTTGTGAATGACGTTTGTGGTTATCGTCGCTGTAAGCCCTCACGAGACTATAACTCGCCCACTAGGGTAGCCTAGGGGTTTAAAGGCTTGTTGCATACGCTAAATGCAATCGTGATCCCTACGATAGTGGCCTAGTTAATTTTGAAATTTTGTTTGTTTAGTTTTTATTTTGTATTTTGCTCAGGACTAGCAAAATCTTAAGTTTGTAGGTGTTTGATAAATGCAGTTTATACCCACTTATTCCTGCATTCTTAACTTACTATTTTGTTAGATTATGTATCATTTAATATATTTATAGTTCTTTTATGTTTTATTTGTAGGAAGTATTGGAATATGGATCTTGGGGCATTTGTACATGTTTTGGGACCCTACGGACACATTGGAAACACACGGGAAGGGCGAACAATACAGAAAATAGTTGCCAAAAAAATGACTGACACTGCAACGCCACTTATAGGCGTCGCGCCGCCTCCTCAGCAATTCACATACAAATTTCCTGCAAGTTGGGAGCTGCGACGCCCCTTTCTGGCACTGCGCAGACTCCTAGAAACACCAATTTTTAGGGTTTTACATGCACAATGACTTCAAAACTTTCTTATAAACACATAAGCTCATCCAAAACCCTAGAAGATGAGGCTAATACACAACATAAAGACACAAAATACATATTTTAGAGAGATCCAATTAGGAGAATTGAAGAGCGACAAGAGGAGACGAAGGCGGTGACGTCTGAAGAAGAAGAGATTCAATTCGGGTTTTATCATCTAGTTTCTTTCTTTAAACTCTAATGATGTCCAATATGTTCATAACCCTATTTTCTTTGTTTTTATCTTAGTCATGAACTAACTTCATAATTCTATAGGATGATGTAGCCAATGCTTGAACCTATGAATTGATTTTCAATTTAATTGTTACAAAGTTTTATTTAAGTTTATTTTTATTCTCTTGTGTTTAATGCTTCTTGTTTTTTGTCCACAAATTGAGATGATGAATGTTTAGAATCTATCGCTTGAGAGAGAGGGATTTTGAATGGGATCTAGAGAATATAACCTATGAGTTTGATAGAGTTTGAGAGAATCTATAGTTCCTTTGAAGTCGTTAACAAGGAATCACATAACGTAATGAATTTTAATTACTGGATTTTTATAGGGATATCGAAGTCTGTAATTGAGAATTTTTCACTATTGATCGAGTGAGGGATTGGAATAATTTAGGATTTTTGACTTATAAATAATACAACTGAATAAGAATTGAATGGCATTACAAATACATAAGAGATAGCTAGGTGAAATCAGAATCTAGAATCTCTCTCGTATTGGTTTCTCATACTTAAATATTTTCATATCTTATTTATTTATTTTAATCTTAATTAATAATTTTCTAAATAAAGTTAGGTTTACTAATTATAGTACTTAGTGTGAGTTGAACACAATCTATGTGGGTTCGACACTCTTCACTTATCTTTACTAAAATTTGACACCGTACACTTACGATATGATATAAAATATCGTAACACCTCATAAATCCCTATAGGTATCATAAAGACACTCATCGCAAAAGCTAGTATTGCTTGTGCTACAGCCTTTATAAAAATTTATTTGCCTCAACTTGAGAAAAAATTATATTTACAACTTGTTATCTTCTCTCGTACTCTGAGATTGACATCATTAAAAAAGCTCTTCTTTTTCCTGCCTATCATAGATGGTAACCCCAGATATTTCTCATTCTTAGACACCACTTATAGCTAGAAAATATTTTTGATTGCTTCCTTATATCTCTCAAGAATGTTGTTGCTAAATAATATTGATGACTTTTCATAAATAAAAACTTGTCTTGATGCTACTAGACCATTCAGAAATTTTAAGCATATAGCAGTAACTCTTTTACTCACCTCATTCCAATGCTTCTAGAAAAAAACTGTTGGTAATCCATCTGCGAGAGAGTTTCTTTGATGTCTTCTTCGGTAAATATATAGTTGTTCCAAGAGTTCATTCATCTCTTCTGTAACCTTCTGTGGCATGCATGATAACACGATATTAATTTGATCTTAGGTTGGATTGGATGTACTAAAAAGCTTTGCGAAGTAATCATAGAATTCCTTTTCTACCTTGTCTTCCTACTCTCTCCAGTTACCATCATCATCTGGCACTTTCCATATCTTGTTCTTTCTTTTCCTCGCAGTTGCCTTTGCATGGAAAAATTTGGTATTCTTGTCCCGTTATTTAAGCCAATCTGCTCTAGACCTCTATTTCCAGTATACCTCTTCATCTCACAGTATATTATCAATTCTTCTCTCGATTCTTTGAATCGCTTCCCCATCATTATTTCCCAGATTGCTTTGTTTTTTTCTTTGAAGTTGCCTCACCATGGTTTCAAACTTTTTCCTTTTTCCTTCGAATTATGCCTTACTCCAAATTTGTAGTTGGGCCAATGTTTTTTCACAGCTTGCTGAAAGTTTTGAATTGGATACTGCATATTCCAGCTTCCAGTATCACTCTACTCTCTTGCAATTACGTCCTTACAAGCCGTATAAGAGCTCCACATGTCCTCATAATGGGTTCTCAAATATGTTTTTCTTCGGTAATGCACTCAACTACTGCTCTCATATATTTCTAATATCACCGGACAATGGTCTGAACTCCAATTATCCAAATTTATGGGCACCAACTCATGACTAGTATTTCTCCACGAATACATAAGAATCTTTCTAGTTTTTCCTCAATTATATGTTGCCCAAATCTCACTCATCTACAACATCTCTAAAATCAATGATCATACACAGATTTCTTTCATTTCCCTTGACTTTTCATGTAAATGCAGAATTTCATTAAAGTCATCAAAGCATACCCATGAGGTAGAGGACAAACCAGCTAATCGTCTCATCAGTGTCCAAGTATGCCTCTTCATTCCCACCTCAGGATGTCCATACACTTCTCTCAGTCGCATATTCAAACCAGTCTTAGACCGAGCTGCAGCATCAATATAGTGTTTGCTAAAAGACTTTACATTTACCTCCACATCTGACTATCTGAGTTCCATAGCATTGTCAATCTGCCACCCCTACCATTCCTATTTACAACAAAACAATTTTTCAAAGTGTAATTTCCTACATATTATTGTCGTCAGCTCAGACATCAACTTTATTTCGCACAGAAACAGAAGCTGAGGTCTCTACAGTTGGAGAATTTTCTATAGTGCTTGAAATATTCGGGCATTCCCCAAACCCCGAATATTCCAACTGATGATTTTCATGGCTTTCGGTGGGGCTGCTTCCAGCCTCCGTCGTTGATTCTTCCATGCAAGGTGTTGACACTTCCATTCCCTCTATTTCTGTCATTTCCCAGCTCAGTTTGAAGGCTGCTCGTGGGGAGCTGAATACCATCTGGTTTGAGAACGATTTCACATGGCTACTTATTTTTAGCTTTTTGTTCTTTGGGCTCACACTACCCCTATCACTGCCCAGCCTCTTTAGAGCTCTAAACTTCATCATAGTGCTTCCTTTCGTATTGTGCTTTCTAGCTTGGAGCTTCCATTATTTTCTTTTTTGCTTTGGGTTTGTTTTTGTTGGCCTATTATTTATCTCCTCTCATTATACATTTTCTTGGGTTTGGTTTATGCAATTCTCCCATTTAGTTTGTGGGCCTTCAGGGTCCAATTGAGAAACTTGTCTTTTCCACACCATTTCCCGCTCGTTTCCTTTTCCAACTTCCAGGTTTCCTATTTTTTGCTCATGTTTTTTGTCAGCTAGGAAATGCATTCTATGCTCCCCAAGGTTCTATTGGCCCAGTGATTACACCCAAAAGTACTTGCGGTTATCATAGTATAGTTGGGGTTTCGATTCCTTCGAGAGATGGTTACGAAGGATTTGAATCACTTAATACGAACGTAAGTGCCGGAAATCCCTCTTGTATCAAGTCCCTATATTCAGTAGTTGATTCCTTTTATTACTCAATTGAGGGTTTCACTACCCAACCAACAATTGGAAGATATTTCAAATTAAATCACATTAAACTCTAAAGTAATCGATTAATTGCTTTCTTTATGTTAATAGCACACTATGTTATTGATCAGTGAAACACACACGTAACGCAGTGCAAGTATCGCTCAATTAGTATAAAAATATCGATCTTACGAGGACTTAATTTCTATTGTTGTTATTAATTACTGATGTTAAATATTTACATGTATCTAATTGAGGCTAGAGGGGAATGATTGCTTGATTAGTTGGTTGAATGTGAATTTGCTTAAATAAATAAATAAATATAGAATAAAAGAAATTAATAATAAACATCTAGGGTTGTGATTCCACACATATTATTCTAATGATGAATTGATTCTCTTATATATGTGTAATAAATCAGTTTGTTAACCTAGAACACGAAGATATGCAAAAGCCTCTTCCGATGGTCAGATGCAAACACCCAGGGTAACCCAATTAACTATATTCTTATGCTAACCAAGTTATCCGAATTCATTAATATTAAGTTCCAATTGTGGCTACCCCCGCCCGACAGGTATATGTCTATTATGTAAGGAAATCTATCTAAGGATCATTTTCCCTAAGGTGAGATCGTGAGCTATTAAATCTATGACTGAAACCTAAAATCTATTTTCCAAGTTCATTTTAAGTTTACTAAATCAATCTTATTAATAGCCAGTAAACAAGAAGGATTAAAACTAAGATTCAATAAACAAGCCTAAAGCATAACACATAATATAAAGAAAATCAATTATTAAGTTATTGAATATTGTGTTTCATCACTTCCCTAGATTAAAAATAAAATGATGGGGGTTAGGTGATCCACCTTTATATTTCAAATGTAGAAATCTCACTTTATTATAATATAGAAATTTTCAATGTTATCTAATTAAGTCAAACCATCCATAAATGGGGTGTTATTATTTGTTCATAAATCACCATATAGGCGGTAATCATCTGTCACCTAAAGACCCACCATATAGGCGGTGTCACATCATGTCAAATAAATAAAATCATCCATTAAGGCGGTATCAACTTTAATCCATATTATTAAATTATGATTTTTATATATAAATTAAGTGAGATTAATCTATCTTATCATATTAAGGTTTCATCCTTCACCTAGAGGAAATTTAACTACAAAACATAAAGAAAGTAAAATAAACAAAGTATTATTACTATTAATAAAAATACATTATTAAACTACTAAATAAAACTAAACAAATAAGACACAATCCTTAATCCCCTATTAGGAACCTCAGGAAAGTATATTTTTGCAAATGAATTCGGCTGGAATTTATTGGCAAAAATTTGGTCTAGGTGTCGCGACGCACAAAAGGTTTTGCGTCGCGACGCTTGATCTCGCGCTGACATGGGACGCAACTTCAACGAGATGAAAGTCTTAGGTTAAGACCAAATACACCTACCCTGATTCGGACTTCCATAGACACATAGTCATACTACCAATGAAATTCTGAGGGGTCTATCCAGAGAGAAGCTGTTTCCGTACCATCGGTAAACATAACCTCCTATTACACTTGTATGAGTATCCTATACCCAAATATATTAGAACTATGCAGTTATGCTCCCACAACGATCACAAGTGTAATACTAGTCTATTCTGCATTATCGATGTCCAATCTCGATAATACTACGACTAGGGATATTTAATGATTAAACCTTCGTAGATTGATATTGTCTCATATCATCTCAATCCAGAACTAATCATAAGGACCTTATCATTTATATATCTTGGTAAATCTAATTACAAATGATAAAAGAGCAATTTCCTTGTCACATAGTTAATTTGTACAACAACATCATGATCTGTACAAATAGTGATGCTATGGGTCATAATTATCCAATACAAAGTGGTATCTAAAATGACATAAACACACGCGTGAATGTTTCTCAAGCGGTACGTGGAGTTGTATCCCAAGTACAGATCGCACTACCGTCCATTCGGATTCGGCTACAAAATTTATGTCTGGGTTTCCATCCGATATACCGCGAGAGGCAACACTCAAGCATAAATAAGGCATGAAAGTGAAAATGAAAAGTGAAAAATAACAAAAAAAAAATTGAATAGCGAAATCAATAGGAGAAAGGCGCGGCAATCTATGGTAAATGTAGCCTTTAGGCATTTCCCTCGGATAGAGGACCATTAACCCAACATGATTAGCCTGTGCGCACAAGATAACAATACATGGATAAACAAAGCAATAACATACGGAAAGTAAATAACGGAATGATAAAAAAGATGCGACCAAGGTCGACATCTATATGAGACCTCATACGCCCGATTGAACGTATTTCACATTCAATTAAGCGTACTTCGTCCGGCGTGGCAAAACATCACGGTAAAGGTAGCCTTTAGGCATTTCCCTCGAATGGAGGACCTTTAACCCAACATGATTGGCCCATGCGCACTAGATAACTATGCATGAATAAACAAAGCAACAATACACAAAAGTAAATGATAATAAAAGAGATGCGACCAAATGAAACATCTATATGGGACCTCGTATGCCCGATTGAACGTATTTCACATTCAATCAAGCATACTTCGTACGGCGCGGCAAAACATTGTGGTAAAGGTAGCCTTTAGGCATTTCCCTCAAATGGAGGACCTTTAACCCCAACATGATTAGCCCATGCACACTAGATAGCAATGCATGAAATAATAAAGCAATAACACAGCAGAAAGTAAATAACATAATAAAAAAGAGATGCGGTCAATGCCAACATCTATATGGGACCTCGTATGCCCGATTGAACGTATTTCACATTCAATCAAGTACACTTCGTCTGACGCGGCAAAACATCATGGTAAAGGTAGCCTTTAATCCATCATGATTAGCCCATGCGCACTAGATAACCATGCATGAATAAATAAGCAATAATACGCAAAAGTAAATAACGGAATAATAAAAGAGATGCGACCTATGCCGACATCTATATGGGACCTCGTATGCCCGATTGAACGTATTTCACATTCAATCGAGTATACTTCATCCGGCGCGGTTAAAACGTCGTGGTAAAGGTAGCCTTTAGGTATTTCCCTCGAACATAGGACCTTTAATCCAACTTGATTAGCCCATGCGCACTAGATTAACAATGCATAAATAAATAAAGCAATAACATACGGAAAGTAAATAACAAAACAAAAAACAAATAAAACACAAACAATGAATGAACACAAAATTAAATAACAAAAATGAAACACGTGCTTAAAAGTTTCTCAAGCGGTACGTGGAGTTGTATCCCAAGTACAGACCGCACTACCGTCCATTCGGATTTGGCTAAAGAATTTACGTCTGGGTTTCCATCCGATATACCGCAAGAGATAACACGCAACATCAACCCAATATGAATGAAAATAGACGTGGAACATAATGATCCATGCGAATGAACCAACAATAACTAACTGAAAAGATAAATAAATAGCAAAGGGTGTCCTCAGGTCTTACCTTTTAAGTTGCTTCTCGGAAGTGCATTACGTCGTCGCCGGAAGGGTTAATGCTCCGTAACTTTTCTGGTTTTCTGACTCGGGTTCGCTGTTATTTTGCTCGTTATTTCCTCTGTCTTCCATCGCTATTTTAGACTGTTTTGCTCCTGTTTTCTCTGTTGTTTTTTGCTGCTGTTTGATGGTTATTTTTGGGACTGTTTTGGGTGTTTTAGAGGGTGCTGTTTGGGTGATTTTTGGACTGGTTTTGGGACTGTTTTTGGGGTTATTTTCGGTGATCTGATTCACGGTTTGGTGGCTGGTTTGGTTACTGGTTTCGGCGTTCGGTCATGGGGTGGTTTATGGGCTTGATTATTCGGTCAGTCTGGGGCTTATTCTGTGTTCTTTGTTTCGGCGTTCGGCCAGGGGGAATGGACGTGTATGGTCTGCTTATATGCTCGGCTTGGTGTTGTTTGTTATTTGTTTATTTGATCGCTGGTTGGTAAGGGTTCGTTTGTGAGCAGTCTCGGTTTTTTGGTTTATTTTAGTCGGTGAGGGCAGGGCTTTTGTTGATGGAATTCGGTTAGTGGAGAAGAGGCAAGATGAAAAGAGAGAGAGAGCTGTGTGCCGAGAGCTATTAGGGTTTTTTGAATGATTACCGTGTGAGGTTTGGAGGGGGTCTATTGGTGTGTTTCACATGTGGGTTGAGAGAAAATGCTATTTGTTATTTGCTTTGGTGAGCTGTCGAGAGTTGTGGGGTCTGCCTTGTGCGTGCCTTTAGTGAGCGGCTTGGGCGTGTTTTTTTTTTATTTGTTAGTGGAAGGGCTGTGCGTGGTCAGTGAAAGGGTGTGTGCGTTGAAGGAGAGGCAAGCTGTGTGGTTTGTTGTATTCGGTTCTATGTGAGTGTGTAAGCCAAAGAGCTAGGGTTTGTTGCTCACGGATTTTTGAAAGTCATTGCTGTATTTGAGCGTTTGCCGAGAGGATTATAGTGAAAGAGAAGAGCAATGGAAGTGAGGAGAGTGAGAGACCAAGAGTTATGAGAGTTTAGGGTTTATTACGTGTGTATGGTGCCGTGAATGAGAGTGAAAGAGAGGAGCCTAGGGTTTGGAAAATGTCATCTTTTATAATGGTGCATGCTAGGGTTTCCTTGTGTGTGCATGACTTAAAAAGGGAATAAATCAAGTAAATATGGGGTGTATTTGATTAATTAATTGTTTAATTAAACAAATTGAATATTGTGTATTTTTGGTTGGGGAATATCTTAATTTGGAAGGTGATTTATTTAGATTTTGGCATGTGTTAAATGTGATTTGAATATTTTGGATTGGATTTTGTAGGCTTGGGCGTGTGGCTTGTGTGTGTGTGGGGGCTTGGGCATGTGGCCCTTTGTGGGTTGCATGGGTTTTGGGCCGAGGCTAACGTTTGAAACAGAGATCAATTGAGCGAACCCGAGACTAAACAAATGCATTAAATTGATAATGTATTAATTTTGAATTTTCCCTTCCGACGTCCGTTTCTCGCGACTTCCGTAACTTATCGGGTAGTGCCTCCATACGAGGCTCATCATCGGGCTTTATGTAAAAATACAGTGCCTACAATTATCAAAGGTAAATTTTTTGGATACCAAGAGATATTGTGAGTGATATTCAGTCTGAGTATGAGGTTCAATTATTATACAACCAAGAATATAGGTTCAGAGAGTTTGCAATGCAAGTTGTCTGAGGTTTATAGAAGATTCGTATGCATTGCTGCCATTGTATTCACATGTATTGCATGGTACTAATCTTGGGACAGATACTCATTTGCGTAATAATGAGGAAGATCAATTTCTTTATTATTTTATTGCAATAGGTCAAAGTATTCAGGGTTTTTTTTATCATCGATCAGACCGGTACTAACACACTTGATGGAAATTTTTTGAAAGGCAAGTATATTGATCACTGTTTGTTGCTGCTGCCAATGATGGAAATAACCAGATATATCATTTGGCATTTAGTATTATGAACTCTAAAAATGATCAGTCATGGATTTGGTTTATGACCAAACTCCGCGATTGCATCAAAAATATGGCAGATCTAGTTTTCATTTCTGATCGACACGGTAACATTAAGAATTCTATTATGACAATTTCCCCTAAAGCTTCTCATGGTGTTTGCATCCACCACATGCCTATGAACCTTAAAGATAGGTTCAGGATGAGACCAAATGATATGTACAACTTTATGATGACCTACCTTGCTTCTGCCAAGTCATATAGACGTCAGGACTTTGATGCGCAACATCAAAAACTTTGGCAGATTAATGCAGATGCAGTAAGATATTTAGATGAGTCTATAGAGTGCAATAGATGGGTAAGAGCAGAGTTTTCAAGCAGAATATATAACATGATGACAATAAACATTGCTGAAAGTATTAACGCATTGCTTAAAGAGGCTCGAGTCGAGCACTTCCAGTGCTTAGTTTATTTAACTATATCATGATGACCATTTAGAGATGATTTTTTTTTTATAGGAGAGAATCAGCAGAAAAGATTGTTACTCCATTTAACCTGTCGGAGCATGCAAAAATAGATAAATGTATAGTGAAATCGCATCGAATTTCTGTATCACCAGCTGATCGCTATGAGTTTGAGGTCCGTTGTGGAGACAAGATTGAAATTGTCAACAATGAGAAGACGTGTACGTACAGAAATTTGACTTAGAGCAATTTTTGTGTGCACATGCATTGGCTGTATATGTGGTTTATAGAATCAAACGCTCTAGTGTTTTGAGTAAGATGTACACCACGGACACCCTTCGTGTTGCGTATGGGGAAACTATCCATCATGTTGGTGACCAATCTGATTGGGTCTTGCTAAAAGAGTTATCATGTATAATATTATTACTTTGTTCATTGGAAAAATATTCAAAATTAATTTTAACTAATGTTTTGATTTTCAATGCAGGTATGAATGTATTACCACCAAATGAGCGTGTTTCGTCGAGATGATCGAAAATAAATAGAAAATCATCATACGACAAACAAACAGTGCAAGTCATATGCGGTTGATGTGGCAAATATGGACACAATAGACGTTCATGCACGACTCCTCTTAGCCAAATCCAACTCAACAGTAATTTTAACTTATGTAAACAAAATTTATGTATTAGAAATTGATGTTTTTTATTTATGTTTTCGAACTTATATATAACAATCGTTAACTATTTCGTTCAACATCAAAATCAATATCACATCACCATAAAATGCTCATTTTTGTAGTGAGAATAAATGGGGAATGTCCGGTTTTATAAACTTTTTATCAAACATCGGAAATCCAAAGAATACTTCGGAGATCCGAATTAATACTTCAGAAATTCGAAGTTTTGAATAAAAAAATTAAATTCATTGACTACGGAGTTCCGAATTTTCCACCAATTTCGATGTGTATCTTGGAGAATCTAGAAGTACCATTTTGAGATCGTGATTGGAAATGCAAATGGCAAATGTTTTGGCTCATTTTGCAAATGAATATATATTTTTGGTTAGTTTTATAAATTTACCTTTTTTTAACATATTTAATTCAGTACCTTTTTTTTAACATGTTTAATTCAGTGATTTACAGAAACTCTACTGGAATCCAATTTGTAAATTTGTTATTTTTCAACTACGATAAAAGCAAATATTTTTCAACTACGATAAAAGCAAGGGGCCAGGCCAGCTATAATGGCGCGGCACCGGTAAGTGGGCCACGTGGCCCCCAATTCGGTATGTGTCTGAGACTTCACGGATCGGGCAACAAATATTTATTTGGACCTTCTCAATGCTTTCGTATTATGAAATTATTATCTGACCAATTCCATCAGATTTCTGCCACGTAGCAAAATGTTACGTGCTTCGGTGCCCGCTTTTGTACGCTGTATTTCTCGAATCTACCCACGATAAAATTTGACCATTCTAGCAATCATCTGTTGTAAAAAAAAAGAAAAAAAAAAGTTGACTTTTGAAAGTGGATTTATATTCACAATAAAATTTTATTTTTTCTCTTTATATTTATTAAAAAATGTAAAATTATTTTATCTTTAAATTCTGAACTTTGAATTTAAATCTTGCAGTTCAATTAGAACGGACTCCAATATTAATATAATGTGTATTGGAGTCTTTCGGATCACATTGTAATTTTCCAAAAAAAAAAGTCTTTCGGATCACACTATATGTTATGTTTTTCAATACTATCCAGTATAAAATTTGAACATTCAAGCAATCATCTGTTGTAAAAAAACAAAAAAAACAAAAAAAAAAAAAAAAAAAGGAAAAACAGCACTGTAAAAACATTTTTTGACTTTATTATTAAATATGTTTATATCTTTTATTTATTATATTAATCTTTTTTCTATTTTATTTATTATATTGTAGTACGAAATAATGGATATATTATCAAGTGCGCCATGATGAGACTTTAAAGGTAACTTAAATTAGAGTTTGTGTTTTATATATTTCCATATATTATTACATGTACGCTTCTCTGAACATGGCTAAAAATAAGATTGGCTAAAATAATTTATTTAAAATAAGATGGGTAATAGCATCATTTTATAAGGGGATAAGGGGAAGGGGACTATCAGGGAGGGGGAAAATCAATTTTCTCATATAATATAGAAATTTGCTATGATTTTCTTAATTAAGTGGTTTTATTGGTGGGAGTTGGGTTTATGTGATTGTAATATGACTTGACTAATTAAGAAAGGTGCTACAGTTTCAAAGGATTAAAAAGTTATATAAAAATATTTGGAGGACGTTGCATTAGTTTATATTATCCACTTATGTATCAAAGTCCCAGAAATGTTGACAAAAAATATTTGTAAATCGACATCTATTTATTTCACTTGCATAAATTGGTCCAAATTTAATGTGTTTCTATTAGCAATCTATCATTTTTTAATTAAGTGGTTTTATTGGTGGGAGTTGGGTTTAATGTGATTGTAATATCACTTGACGCCCCCAAGGGGTGTGGTTGGTGGTGAAGGGTCCAGAATCTCACTTTGAGGTCTGGGTTCGAATCCGGGGGGGGGTGCAACTTCTTGTAAGAACCTGGGGCAAGCAGCGGGGGTTTTACCTGCGCCGCGGCCCAGAATGGGTGGTTTGGTGGCGGGGTTTCCAACGATTTCAAAAAAAAAAAAAAAAAAAAAGTAATATCACTTACTAATCAAGGAAGCTGCTAGAGTTTCAAAGGATTAAAAAATTTATATATAAATATATTTGGAGGACGTTGCATTAGTTTATATTACCCATTTATGTATCATAGTCCCAGAAATTTTGACAAAAAAAATTTGTAAACCGACATCTATTTATTCAGTTGCATAAGTGGTCCAATTTTAATGTTTTTCTATTAGCATTCTGTCCATTGTTTTGGGTTGTTATATATGCCACATAATTTTGAAGCATGGAAATCGCACGATTAAAAAAAAAAAAAAAAAAAAAAAAAAATTAAAGAAATAAATAAAATACCGAATCTGCCTCTACCCAACTCTACTCTACTGAGTATTTAGGACCTAAGACGCGTGTATGCCCCTCGTGTAGTAATAAATTTGTCATGTGACACATTTACAGTGTACAGTTAATATATTCGGGTAGTGTATATTACGTAATATGAAATAAATATGATAATACTAATATTTTTTAAAGATTAAATTCATTTATATATAAAAAAAAATATCATATAATTACACGGCTATAATAGCTTGATAAAAATCTAGGATACCGTAAGATAAGCTAGTTAGGATAAAAAAATAAAATAAAAACGTATTATGTGTTTCCCATAACCAACAATGAGACATATTCACACCTAAAACTACTTAGGTACACTACAAGAAAAAAGGCTTTTACTGATACTAAATTAGTGTCAGTAAAGGGTTTTACTGACACTATATAAATGTGTCAGTGTTGCCGCAGCCAGAAATCACTGACACTAGTTTCTAGTGTCAGTGATTCTTAGTGTCAGTAAACGTTAATACTGTAGTATCAGAAAATTATTGACACTATGGTATCAGTAATCTCTCACACTATTTTAGTGTCAGTAAATTATTGACACTATATCATCAGTATTAGTGATACTATAGTGTCAGTAAATTTTGTTACTGCAGTATCAGTATATCGCATATTTGATTTTTAGTGTCAGTAATTATTGTTACTATAGTATCAATATCCGTCAATATCTTTTAAAATTTAAAAATCGTATTATTTCACAATTATATTTCTTATTTTTTGTAATTAAATTAATCGTAAATATATATATATATATATATATATATATACCAACTCAATGAAATAAAAAACTAAAAAAATACATTTATATAAAATTCGCAAATAATAGATTAATCGTATTAATCAATTCAACAGTATCACATGATGAATACAAAAACTCCATAGACAATCTTTAAATTAACATATATATATTTCAAAAACTACTTTTAAAGTCCCATCAAAATGTCATGCCCCCACCAAAATTCATGATACTTGTTGAGAAGCCTGCAACATCCCCCAACAATATGATATCTGGCACAAAATCTGAAATTATAAACCAAATGTTAAGAATTAGATGGACTTCCAAAAAAAACGATATCTTCATAAATAAAAACATTAAATACATCCAAATAAAAATACAAAATATAACCCTAATCTAATTTTTGTCACATAAAGCACTTATTGACAATAACCATACCAACAACCTAAGAGCATGCATATATAAAAAACCAAATGGCATCCATAATAACAAGTTGTATCTTTCATACCGCTACATAATCACCAAAACAAACAAATCAATAACACACACACACACACACACACACAATATAATATATATATATATATATATATATAGACGGGCATAAAACTGAAATAAAAGGATCTCATGAACCAGATGAAGTTTATCAGATGACATGATCTAATACTATTTCCAAATGCAGGAAGCAAATCAAGATGACAAGATAGTTGTTCATTATGGAATTCCTGGAAACTAAAAGTTCAAAGCTCAAAATGTACTAGAATGTAACATTCCAGGTAATTGCCATAAAAATAGATGAGATAAACATGTTAGATCTCAATATATCAAATACTGCTTCCATAGCATTCATGCTGCACCTCAAAGCACATCAGATGACAGGTGCCAT